>SJXQ01009706.1:80884-159484 GCA_006408695.1 Aepyceros melampus | reverse complement strand
GCGGGGGGGGGGGGGGGGGGGGGGGGGGGGGGGGGGGGGGGGGGGGGGGGGGGGGGGGGGGGGGGGGGGGGGGGGGGGGGGGGGGGGGGCGGGGGGGGGGGGGGGGGGGGGGTGGGGTGGGGGGGGGGGCGGGGGGGGGGGGGGGGGGGTCTGGTCCTCATAGGAAAGAGACGGGCATTCCGCATTGCCATTTCAAGATTCCAGCTCCAGGCCCGGCACATGGCTGTTAACAATGTTTCTGTAAACACTCACCAGTGAGATCCTGGCATCGTGTGTAAACAGATCAGTGCTTCTGATCATTTAAAATCCTGGTATCAGCTGCCTCTCTCCCTTTCTCTAAGGCACTTAGGCACATCCTGGTTTGCTAATTAAAACCCAGCACTAAAGCCTTTCAGCCTTGTGTGTGCAGCTAATTGGACCTTCAGGGATGCAATAAATGAGTCAATTAGCATTCACTAGCATGCATGTATCTAGCACCTGCTGTGTGCCAAACACCGCACAGTGTTAGCTGAGTTTCCTAACAGGGTGCAGGGAGAAAGTGTTAAGTTAAAGAACACTGGGTTTGAAGATCTTTGGCAGTTCACTTTGTCTTGGGACCTCAGTTTTGAGTTAATAAGAGGTCCTGATTTTTCAGATCACAAGCTCAGGTATGAAAACAAGCATATATCCTTAGTATTTCTACTACTCAGCTAGTCTTTTGGATGGCAGACATTTAAACTCACTGTGTTTAAGGAATTGCCCGCTTTCCCTAAACAATCCTTCCCACTTGTCCCCGGAGCTATTGCTGAGTCCCCAGGGTTCATGTACTGCGCGGAGGGGAATGGAAATCAGCCAGCTCTGCCCCTCACTTGTGGTACACTAATTGTCATATGCTCCTTGGGCCTCAGTTCCTTACTCCTCCAGAATAAGTTCCTTTTTCTACTTTAAAACCTCTCCAGGTCTTCCGGTTTCAGGCCCCTCTTAGCACCGCACTGGGCCTGGAAGGGAGAAATTCTAGACTTGCCACGACTGCGCTCCAGGACCCAGTGCGGAAGCTCCAGGCTCCGGATTATAAGCAGGCCAGCTGGCATTCACTCCCTCTGTGCCTGCTTGGATGGAGGGTCTTCTGAGATCTTGTGATTTTCTCAGATTTCATCCAGAAGGCAAAGCATTGGCCCCTGCTGGTGTTCAAGGAACTTTGTGTAAATTAGAGGAAAAGCGTCCCCTTTTTTGTGAATGAGCTGCCCACATGCACTTCTTCTGGGCAGACCAATTAGAAGACTTGTTGGTCTGCAGACTTGTGGGCAGTGTGCCAGCCGGGTTCTCAGTCCATTGGCGAGAGACCGAGGGCCTGTGCCATCCCAGGCTGGGCTCTCGGGCCCCTTCTACTTGGGTTCTCTCCTGCTGTCCCCTTCCTGACCCAGGTTCAGCCCGGGCTTTAGCTTCTTCTGCTCCTTCTTCACTCTCACTTTCCTTCCTCCCCATCTGGAAGTAGGCAGCAACCTTCTCTGCCCACAGAACTGTCCTATTCTCTTTTTCACTGGATATGATGGGCTTTTGGTAAACACAGTGACTTTTCTTTCAAGGAAGTGTCACAGCCATGCATATCAAAAGACTCTTTGGGAGACTTCTCTGGCAGTCCAGTGGTTGAGACTCTGTGCTTCTACTGCAGGGGCACAGGTGTGACCCCTGGTCTGGGAACTAAGATCCCACAAGCCTCATGGCATGGCCCCGCCCAAAAAAATTGCCCAAAAAACTGCAAAATACTTCAATTATTTCGGAGCTCAAAAGCCACCACTAGACTCTTCCTTCCTCCCTGTATTTTTGTGTGACTTCTCTCCCTAAGGTGAGGGATGTTAGGAGAAAGGACCACAGCTGAAGGACATACTTGGGGACCAGGGCAGCCATGGAGGGGGGCTGCTTGGATCTCCTTCAAGAAAGACCTTACCGTCCAGTCATAAGGAGGGATTTCGGCTGACAGACTCCAGCTGTGGTGCCAGCAGGGACTGGAACCCAGGTCGTGGTCTTCTTGGAGACCCTCGAGCCAATGGCTGATCATAGGGGCTTTCCAGGGCTTGGCTGTTTCCTCCCCAGACGGGACTCCTCCTAAGGATGACTTTGCCGCGGGACCCCTCATCAGGCTGATCCTTGACTGAATCTCGGCCACGTCTGCCCAGTGGTCTGGGGCTCGCCCTGTACCATCTGGTTTCCTCTCCCCGCAGTGAACCTCCCGTGCTCATCACTCAGAGTCTACTTCGCAGAGAAACCAGACTGATGCAGGTCTGAACACACTTCCAGTAATCAATTAAGTAACACTCTTCCAGGTAGCAGAGCATGAAAATAACCAAACTGTCTAATTCCTATGGCTGCCAACATGCTCTCTTACATGTTCTATAGCTGTCTTAAAGAAACGTGAAGGAGAGAACAGTTACGTACCAGGTAAATCACTCCAATTTGCAAAATGTCCAAAAGCAGAGATGTAATCATCCCTGCTCCTACTCACCCCTTCCCTAGGATCTTTCCATCACCAACAGCAACAGCAACCAAGGCAAAGCAGCCAAGGACTGCCGAGCTGCCGCCGACCCCCAAGCAACAGGTCTGCTTAACCCGAGTCCTGCTTTATTTGAATTAGCTTTCCCCAAAGAGCAAGTGATTAAAAAATCAAAGTGAACTGGAAGGTGTCAGAAGTATTGGTTGGTAAATAACTTTTTGGACAAAAAATAGAAAACATGATTTTTGCCGTAAAGTAACACAGAAGCTATTGAAGGTGGTAACATCGTCTTTTCAGTATGTGTGTGTGAGTAATGAGTTCTGAGTGCCCTGCAGAAGTCTGACCTCAGCCTTCAGGGCTGCGGGCAGTGGCGATGATGCTCGTATTCCAGGTAAGTGTGATTTCATTGGAGGTTCCCTGTAGATATATCTGGTCAGTCAACTTTTGCCCCTTGAAAGGATTATACAAAACCCTCTGTAGGAACAGAAAGAGGTTCATAATGTGAAGGGTTTAAAATGATTTCAGCACCAACAACATCACTATAATTTTTGGAGCACCATGAGAAGTCACTGTGAAGGTCGAAACACTCATTTGAATGTAAACGTTGTATGTAATCCGATCATTTGAAAAGTTAGTTAACTTTCATTTCTGCTGCTCACTGGATGTTGGGTCAGGTGGTGTGGAAGGGAGGCTGAGGATAAGAAGTGGAAGAGGAGTTTAGGGAAAGGATACAGCCCATCAGTCTACAAGTTTACCACTGCCTTTCAGGAACCTCACATGTGAAGAGATTGTCCAGGAAACCAGAAGAAGTGGTTCCAGTGAGAAAGAGAGGCTAAGTCTATTTCTTGCAAGCTGACAGACTTTCCTCCCGAGAGTTTAGATGAGTCCTCTTCATCTGCGTACTTTCACCTTAAAAGATGTCAATTCCCACCTTACCACTCTGTCATCCAAGTCTCTCAAATTCTATAGTGGAAAGCACAGGAAACAATCAGAAACCAAGACTTCAAAGAAGAGTCTGACGGAATTTGGAGGTTCTCTTAGAGTCTCTCTGTCTCTTTTTTTTTCCTTTAATATTTTGTGGAATCGCTTGCTCCTTGGAAGAAAAGCCACAATGAACATAGACAGTGTATTAAAAAGCAGAGACCTCACTTTGCCAACAAAGGGCCATATAGTCAAAGCTATGGTTTTTCCAGTAGTCATATAAAGATGTCAGAGTGGGACCATAAAAAAAGGCTGAGCACCAAAGAACTGATGCTTTTGAACTGTGGTGTTGGAGAAGACTGTTGAAAGGACTCCAAGGAGATCAAGCCAGTTATTCATAAAGGAAATCAGCCCTGAATATTCTTTGGAAGGACTGATGCTGAAGCTAAAACTCCAATCCTTTGGCCACCTGATGCGAAGAACTGACTCATTGGAAAAGACCCTGATGCTGGGAAAGATTGAAGGCAGGAGGAGAAGGGGACGACAGAGGATGAGGTGGTTGGATGACATTGCTGACTCAACAGACATGAGTTTGAGTGGGCCCCAAGAGTTGATGATGGACAGGGAGGCCTGGCGTGCTGCAGTCCATGGGGTCTTCAAAGAGTCAGATACAACTGAGCGACTGAACAAGTAGAAAGACGATATTCTCTGTTTACCAACAAGTTATGTCAATTCCCTCTATTTCTTGTCATAATCACAAATTCTTCTTAACTTCTTAGCACGTGGTGTATCCTATGGATTGGCCTATCAAGAAATTAAAAGCAAGCAGAGCAGTCCAACTGGTGGATGAGTGTCCCAAGGCCTCCAGAAATTACTTCTTAGTCAAGAGGATCTTAGATCTATCCTAAACTCATCACAGAATTCATCTGTTACAGAATCTTGAAACAGCACCTGAAGACTTCCTGTTGGGTAGAATCGCTTTGCTTCTTTTATGCTGTGATTTCCTGTGCTCTGCAGACCAAAGGATTCCCTTCAGCCTCTTCCAGGGTGTCTTGGTGAATGAATTAAAGAGTACATTGAGAGGTTGTCTTATTTCATTTCCTCAGGAAGGAGTGTAGTGACAGCTAGACTTTCTAAATGTGCAAATAGCTTTAAAAAAGAGATTTGTTTTTCCAAGGACTCTGTTCTCTGGCTTACTCCTTATTGACCACAGCTCTGACCAAACATGCTTCCAAAAGTGAGTGATACATTATTGCCCCAATTATTGTAAAGCAGCTATACCCCAATTTTTTAAAAAGGGGAAGAAAGTGTCCAAAACGAAATCACCTCCAACCCACCAGAAATGCCCTTCATCCAAAGTCAATTACGAATGTGCTTTAGATCACATTAGGCCAGCAAATGTTTTCATTTTCATGCTGGATAAGAATTCATTTGAAAAGCTATTTTTCATTTGTTTTACTTTCAGGCAATTGCTTATTTCTCTCCCTCATCATAATGTCATGCCCTCCATAGCAGTCTATATAGTAAAAAAAAAACCAAAAACAAAAAACCTTGGGTAATACTAAAATCTAAGAACACATGGAAAGCTTTGCTAGGAAGAAAGAAAGTGAGGAACTAGAAGGCAAATCACCTACTGTGAAAAAATAAAAGCAAAATCTTAAAAACCGAAAAGTCTCTCTGTGACCTTCACTTCTCCCTTTCAAAGAAACCCGTGTTCCTTTCCTGAAAAAATATGTTGATTAACATTCATCTCCAGGGATCTATAAGCCACTGAGCAACAAGGACTGAACAATAGTGAGAAATAAACGTGACTTTCAACTCAGATCTGTGTTTTATCACCAGTTCTTTAAAGACAAAGGTTATTGAATTTCCAGAGGGACGCTGCAGCTCACTTTCCTGGACTGATCGCTAAGTTGTGTCTGACTCTCTGTGACTCCATGGACTGTCATATGCCAGGCTCCTCTGTCCTCCACTATCTCCCTGAGTTTGCTCAAATTTATGTCCATTGAATCGGTAATGCTACCTAACCTTCTCATCCTCTGCTGCCCTTTTCTCCTTTCGCCTTCAATCTTTCTCAGCATCAGGGTCTTTTCCAATGAGTCAGCTCTTTGCATCAAGTGACCATAGTATTGGAGCTTCAGTATCAGTCCTTCCAGTGAATATTCAGGGTTAATTTCCACAGTGATTTTGGAGCCCAAGAAAATAAAATCTGTCACTGCTTCCGCTTTTTCCCCATTGATTTGCCATGAAGTGATGGGACCAGATACCATGATCTTAGTTTTTGAGACGCTGAGTTTCAAACCAGCTTTTTCACTCTCCTCTTTCACCTTCATCAAGAGGCTCTTTAGTTTCTCTTTGCTTTCTGCCATTAGAGTGGTGTCATCTGCATATCTGAGGTTGTTGATATTTCTCCCGGCGATCTTGACTCCCGCTTGTGAGTCACATAGCCTTCTATTTTGCCTGGTGCACTCTGCACAGAAGTTAAATAAGCAGGGTGACAATACACAGCCTTGTCGTCTTCCTTTTCCAATTTTGAACCAGTCAGTTGTTCCATGTCCAGTTCTAACTGCTGCTTCTTGACCGGCATACAGGTTTCTTAGGAGACAGGTAAGGTGGTCTGGTACCCCCATCTCTTTAAGAATTTTCCACAGTTTTTTGTGACCTACACAGTCAAAATCTTCAGCGTAATCAGTGAAGCAGAAGATGTTTCTCTGGGACTCCCTCACTCTCCCCTGTGCTGGGAGGGACCCTAGTCTGAACAGCCACACCCAGTTCCCTGCACTGGTATGTGGTCAACATTATGTAACTTATTTTGTAAATGGTGGCCTGCATCACATTTAAAAAATGATGGAAACTATTCCCCATCAAAATTCCATTAAAACAAGACATGATTCATAAATCATTCAATGTTATCCTTAATGTAAACCCACCAGACAGATGACTAAGGGCCAGATAGCTACAGTTTCAAATTTTAGAGAAAATAATGATAATTGAAACTGCTACCTAATTGGAATTATATCTATGGGATATGGGCTATATTGATGTTCAGAGAAAAATCCACAGCCTTATGTGCTTACAATGATTAATAAGAAATAATAAAAAATAATTAATTAATGCTTGATTTAAAATATTTATGGAAGACAAGCAGACACACTAAGGAAAAAATAGATTTAACAAAGATAAAAATTACAGAAGAAATAAGAAAAATAGAGAATGCATGCATGCATGCTAAGTCACTTCAGTCACGTCCAACTCTGTGCAACTCCATGGACAGCAGCCCACCAGGCTCCTCTGTCCACAAGATTCTCCAGGCAAGAATATTGGAGTGGGTTGCCACTGAACCAAAAACTGATATTTAGGAAATAAAATAAGTATATGACCATTAAGCTATAAAAGAAGGTCACAATGTAAATATGTAAAACAAGATAACAGGAAAATAATTGCAGATAAAAAGGAAAGCAAAACAATTGTATATGTGTGTGCATGCTAGTGTCATCCGATTCTTTGTGATCCTATGGATGGTAGCCCGCCAGCCTCCTCTGTCCATGGATTCTCCAGGCAAGAATACTGGAGTGGGCTGCCATGCCCTCCTCCAGGGGAGCTTCCCGACACAGGGATCCAACCTGCTTCTCCTGTGTCTCCTGCATCGCAAGTGAGTTCTTTACCGCTGAGCCACCAGGGAAGCTCTGGGATAAGTTTCAGTCCTATGTATATTAATCGGAAAGATTATACAAATTAAAATTTCTAATGAAAATATAACTCAATAAAATTGGCCCTGTGTAATATGGTGAAACAAACAGAAAAGAGTGTATCTCAACTTGGACTTCACTTGAAAACCATCTAGGATGTTTCTGAAAGATAATGAACTGACTCTAGACTAAAGCAGACCTTCTGCAACAACCTGTGATGAAGTCACGTGTGGAAACAATCTTCCCACCAAGGGGCAGAGAAACAAGATGACAACACAAAGTACATCTTTAAGGAGTTAATGTGGAGCTGACGGGCAGTCAGACCTTAAAGGTGAGACCAGAGAGATGGAAAACCCGAGAAGTGAGCTGACTTTCTGCATGTCGCCTTTCCTCTGGGGGGGGAGGAGGGAATTAGAATTCAGTGCTGGTGAGGCAGTCAAAATGGAAGGTCCAAGATCCCAGAGAAAGGCCATGCAGAGTTGTGAGATTTATTGGTTTCCCCCAAAGACATTAACTGAATTCTCCAGCTGCCCAGACCAAGAGGTTAAAAACCCATGCAGAAAGCCTGAGTCACGCAGAGAGAAGTTCCTGGCAGTCTCGTGGTGTGAACCAGATTAAATTTGGAATTTGGGACTTGGTTGCCTCCCAAGGAGTCAATATGAGGTTGTCTGTTGAAAACCTTAGCAGGCTACCCATTAACAGTAAGGGGAAATCAGAAATAGACTGAGCTTTCCTAAGACCTAGTCTGAGTCAGTTCTGTCCTTGATTAGATTAGGCTGATCTCCCCTGACATCACCCAGAGCATTCAAAATTTTTCATCCCAAAGTACAGACTTGAATAAAAAATTATGAAGCATATCAAGAAACAGGACCAGGAGGAAGAAGGAGGCAGTAGAATATACCCACAGGTAGCTCAGTTATTAATAATTAGTCACATAGCTTAAAATAGTTGTGATTAACATATTCTCACTTTACGAGCCAACCAAAATTTATTTTAAAGAGAATTAAATGGGAATTCTAGAAATTAAAAATAATAGTAACTAAAGTTGAGAACTCTATGGCTTTCTTGCAGCAGGCTTGACATAGCTGAAGAGAGGATCAGTTAGCTGGAATACATGTCAGCAGAACATCTAGACTGATGCACAGATGTCAGGGTCTGTGTGAATTTCTTCCAGGAAAAAAAAGAACAACAACATCTGAAACTACTGCTGTTGTTAAAGTTGCCATTAAGTTCTCGATAGCCTGGCATTCTTAAAAATCTATCTACTTTCAAGCGGGCAAGCATGGACTTTAAATGAGGATATGATAGAGTATCCTCCATGCCTTCACATCTTCCAATACTTAAAAGTTGCATTCATTTTTATGACTCGCCCAAGGATACTGTGTCACTTTGGGTTGTGATTTTTATAGGGAAGGGACACTCCAGGGGCTTTCACTTGATCCTACCTACTATGAAAGTCCTAACTCCTTAAATCAGAGGCCACTGTGGGGATTCTGTCACCTATACACTCAGAGGCTTGGAATTATCAACAGAATTCATTCATCGGCTTCGTGAGCCTACCATGAGATAGACTTGGGACAAAACTCCATTTACCACTGGATTTCCATGAGCTTCTAAAGGACCAGTGGACCTCAGAAGTACTGCAAATCCAAACTTTTTTTTAAAAAAAATCATTAATTCAAAATGAATATTCAATATTGCTCTGAAAGTCTAAACATGCCCCTTGCACCAATTCAGAATCACTTTAGTAAATGGTCTCAGGTGTCCTTGGGGATATCTGGAGAATCAAACATGAGATGTCATAGCATGGTCCTTAACTAAGGAGATCTGAGTATAGCGTTTCAATCATCTCTGTTCAGATTTCCCCCCAGTTATTCAGACCAAGAAAGACTTTAACATACTGACCTCTAAGTTTGGTCTAGGGAACTTCTCAATCTATTGCTTCCAAAATTCAACTTACTCTGGTTGTTAATCCTGCTTCACTACTATTATGGTACCATTCCTTGCTAGTGGTTTTGCCAGAATTTGCCTCTGTCTCCATCCTCAGAATCTTCTTATTTCCACTGAAATCGGGAAACCCATTTCAATTACAGCCCCCGGCCCCCCGTGTCTACAACCATCAAACTGAATTGGTCAGACAAAATCCCTGATGTCTAGCTTTCCTGATTTCTACATTTCATCAGAAGGATCTAGAACTCCCTTTATGTCTTTGGGAAGGATCAGAAGGCAGCCAGCCTGAAAGCCACCATGTTTTGGAGGAACGGGGTGACCCAAGAAGCTGGGGGTGAAATGGCAACCAAGCCAAAGGCTGGCCCCGTCACTGGCAGAGAGTTACCCATTGTCTTCACCGAGCTAAGAGAGCCGGATCATAAGCTCCAGTGGCTGATTTCAGCAGGGAATGCCCCAGAATGGACAGCAAGCAGATACAACAGAAACACGATCTTTGAGAACAGATTTGAGACTTCTGACTCTTCCCTTCATGGGGTCATATAACCATTGATTTCCCTATGGCAATAGGCCCAGATGTCACTTAGAAAGAAGCCAGGATAGACAGATCTGGAAATTAAGAGCATCATTTAAAGGGGCTATTCAAGTTTTTTAACTTTAAGGATTAAAAGTTATTATTTTTCCATGTTAAGCAAGTCTGAGCTTTTGAGAAAGATCAGATTAGTTATCCCAATCAGTTTTTAAAAATATACACTATGTGGATGTGAATTTACTAGGAATAAAATTTGTAAATAGGCTACACTTTAAAAGGAAACCTGAAAATAGCAAAGAAAGGAAAACATCCCATTTACAGCATAATCATGAAGGATCTAAAATATTCATCCACCCGCCCATCCTTCCAAACATCCAGTCATCCTCGAATAAACACAACAAGATATGAGCAAAAATTGTATAAAAATGGAGTTGATTGAGAATATGAGAGGATTAAAAAAGACACCCAAAAGTTCTGCATGTAAACTGTATATCTATATTCCTTGATGGGACTTCCTGGTGGTTCAGTGGCTAAGACTCTGTGCTCTCAGCACAGGGGGCCTGTGTTCCATCTCTGATCAGGGAACTAGATCCCACACGCTGCAGCTCAAAATCCTGCATGCCACCACAAAGACCTCGTGCAGCCAAATGAATAAGTGAAATTCCCTGGGCATTTAAAAATCTACGTACATTTTTTTTTAAGTAATACCATGAAAAATTCCTAATCTAACAAACTTAAGTTTGTTATCATTCCACATCCAGCAAATTTCTCTTTGTTACCTTTCATATGCCATTAACCATGCCCGGAATTTCCTGGGGTAAATCAAATTAGCTTGTTCAGGATGAGTACCTAATAAGACTTTTTTTTTTTCTTTTTTACCATCCAACATTAACAGATCCTAATTTTACCCCGATGCTTAAAAACCTAAAGGTAACATTATTTATGCACTATAGTTAGAACAACTTGATGAGATTTTGAGTCTTATGACTCCTTTTAGGAAATGAACTCCAATGTGTTGCATATTTCAATACCCTCACTCATTCTAACTCTATTCTAACCTACTCCAAAATCTTAGTCTGACTTTTCTGGGCAGATGGGCCATGAATACTGAACACTTAATAATTTATGCCCCTGGGAAAGGTGAAGCAATATAATAAAATGTGAAATTTTTGACCAATTATGGAGCATACCTAATAATAGAGCAGCAGTATCAGCTCACTTCATTATCATCAGTTTGATGATAATAAAAAGTTGAGAATGAAGGACCATAGATGCTTCTAACTTTTAAACTTGGAAAACTTTCATTGCAAAAAATTTCCACCATATATTAAAAAAGGAATATTTTAATGAACCCATAATTACTCCATTCAGATTTAATAATTATAGATATGATAGGTGCTTCATTTCTTTCCTTTGCTTAGGTTTTTTAAATTTAATTTTTTCTGTCAATTTTATTGAGGTACAATTGATGAAAAGCACTATATAATTTTAAGTGTACAGTATAACAATCTGATATTCTTACTTCAGTTCAGTTCAGTTCAGTCACTCAGTCGTGTCTGACTCTTTGCGACCCCATGAATCGCAGCATGCCAGGCCTCCCTGTCCATCACCAACTCCCTGAATTCACTCAGACTCACATCCATCAAGTCAGTGATGCCATCCAGCCATCTCATCCTTGGTCGTCCCCTTCTCCTCCTGCCCCCAATCCCTCACAGCATCAGAGTCTTTTCCAGTGACTCAACTCTTCGGATGAGGTGGCCAAAGTACTGGAGTTTCAGCTTTAGCATCATTCCTTCCAAAGAAATCCCAGGGTTGATCTCCTTCAGAATGGACTGGTTGGATCTCCTTGTAGTGCAAGGGACTCTGAAGAGTCTTCTCCAACACCACAGTTCAAAAGCATCAATTCTTCAGCACTCAGCTTTATTCACAGTCCAACTCTCACATCCATACATAACTAGTGGAAAAACCATAGCCTTGACTAGACGGATCTTTGTTGGCAAAGTAATGTCTCTGCTTTTGAATATGCTATCTAGGTTGGTCATAACTTTCCTTTCAAGGAGTAAGCGTCTTTTAATTTCATGGCTGCAGTCACCATCTTGCAGTGATTTTGGAGCCCCCCAAAATAAAGTCTGCCACTGTTTCCACTGTTTGCCCATCTATTTCCCATGAAGTGATGGGGGCAGATGCCATGATCTTCGTTTTCTGAATGTTGAGCTTTAAGCCACCTTTTTCACTCTCCACTTTCACTTTTCATGAAGGGGCTTTTTATTTCCTCTTCACTTTCTGCCATAAGGGTGGTGTCATCTGCATATCTGAGGTTACTGATATTTCTCACGGCAATCTTGATTCCAGCTTGTGCTTCTTTCACCCCAGTGTTTCTCATGATGTACTCTGCATAGAAGTTAAATAAAGTGAAAGTGAAGTCACTCATCGTGTCTGATTCTTTGCGACCCCACAGATTGTAGCCTACCAGGCTTCTCAGTTCATGGGACTTTCCAGGCAAGAGTACTGGAGTGGGTTGTCATTTCCAGGGTGACAATAAACAGCCTTGACATGCTCCTTTTCCATTTGGAACAAAGTCTGTTGTTCCATGTCCAGTTCAAACTGTTGCTTCCTGATCTGCATACAGATTTCTCAAGAGGCAGGTCAGGTGGTCTGGGATTCCCATCTCTTTCAGAATTTTCCAGTTTCTTGTGATCCACACAGTCAAAGGCTTTGGCATAGTCAATAAAGCAGAAATAGATGTTTTTCTGGAACTCTCTTGCTTTTTCCATGATCCAGCAGATGTTGGCAATTTGATCTCTGGTTCCTCTGCCTTTTCTAAAACCAGCTTGAACATCTAGAAGTTCATGGTTCATGCATTGCTGAAGCCTGGCTTGGAGAATCTTGAGAATTATTTTACTAGCGTGTGAGATGAGTACAATTGTGCGGTAGTTTGAGCATTCTTTGGCATTGCCTTTCTTTGGGATTGGAATGAAAACTGACCTTTTCCAGTCTTGTGGCCACTGCTGAGTTTTCCAAATTTGCTGGNCTAAAACCAGCTTGAACATCTGGAAGTTCACAGTTCACATATTGCTGAAACCTGGCTTGGATAATTTTGACCATTACTTTGCTAGCATGTGAGATGAGTATAATTGTGCGGTAGTTTGAGCATTCTTTGGCATTGCCTTTCTTTGGAATTGGAATGAAAACTGACCTTTTCCTGCCCTGTGGCCACTGCTGAGTTTTCCAAATTTGCTGGCATACTGAGTGCAGCACTTTCATAACATCTTTTAGGATTTGAAATAGCTCAACTGGAATTCCATCACCTCCAGTAGCTTTGTTCATAGTGATGCTTCCTAAAGCCCACTTGACTTCACATTCCAGGGTGTCTGGCTCTAGATTAGTGATCACACCACTGTGGTTATCTGGGTTATGCAGATCATTTTGTACAGTTCTTCTGTGTATTCTTGTCATCTCTTCTTAATATCTTCTGCTTATGTTAGGTCCATACCATTTCTGTCCTTTATTTGAGCCCAGCTTTGCATGAAATGTTCCCTTGGTATCTCTAATTTTCTTGAAGAGATCTCTAGTCTTTCCCATCCAATTGTATTCCTCTATTTCTTTGCATTGATCACTGAGGAATCCTTTCTTATCACTCCTTGTTCTTCTTTGGAACTCTGCATTCAAATGGGTATAACTTACCTTTTCTCCTTTCCCTCTCACTTCTCTTCTTTCTCAGATATTTGTCAAGCCACCTTGGACAACCGTTTTTCCTTTTTGCATTTCTTTTTCTTGGGGATGGTCTTGATCACTATCTCCTGTACAGTGCCACAAACCTCTGTCCATAGTTCTCAGGCACTCTATCAGATCTAATCCCTTGAACCTATTTGTCATTTCCACTGTGTAATCATCAGGGATTTGATTTAGGTCATATCTGAATGGTCTAGTGGTTTTCTCTACTTTCTTCAATTTAAGTCTGAATTTGGCAATAAGAGTTCATGATCTGAGCCACAGTCAGCTCCCATTCTGGTTTTTGCTGACTGTATAGTGTTTCTCCATATTTGTCTGCAAAGAATACAATCAACCTGATTTTGGTGTTGACCATCTGGTGATGTCCATGTTTTGAGTTGTCTCTTACGTTGTTGGAAGAGGGGGTTTGCTATGACAAGTCCATTCTCTTGAGAAAACTCTGTTAGCCTTGCCATGCTTCATTTTGTACTCTAAGGCCCAAATTGAATATTACTCCAGGTATCTCTTGACTTCCTACTTTTGCATTCCACTCCCCTATGATGAAAAGTGTATCTTTCTAGGTGTTATTTCTAGAGCCTCTTGTAGTCAGCATAAACCCATTAAACCTCAGCTTCTTCAGCATTAGTGGTGGCGAAATAGACTTGGATTACTGTGATTTTGAATGGCTTGCCTTGGAAATGAACAGAGGTCTTTCTGTCATTTTTGAGATTGCACCCAGGTACTGCATTTTGGACTCTTTTGTTGACTACAAGGGTTACTCCATTTCTTCTAATGAATGCTTGCTCACATTAGTAGATATAATGGTCAGTTCAGTTCAGTCATATAGTTGTATCTGACTCTTTGCAACTCCTTGAGCTACAGCATGCCAGGCTTCCCTGTCCATGACCAACTCCTGGAGATTGCTCAAACTCATGTTTATTGAGTCAGTGATGCTATCCAACCATCTCATCCTCTATCATCCTTTTTCCTCCTGCCTTCAATCTTTCCCAGCATCAGGGTCTTTTCTAAGGTGTCAGTTCTTCACATCAGGTAGCCAAAGTTTTGAAGTTTCAGCTTCAGCATCAGTCCTTCCAATGAATATTCAGGACTGATTTCCTTTAGGATGGACTGGTTGGATCTCCTTGCAGTCCAAGGGGCTCTCAAGAGTCTTCTCCAACACCACAGTTCAAAAGCATCTAGTCTTCAATGCTCAGTTTTCTTTATAGTCCAACTCTCACATCCATACATGACTGATGGAAAAACTATAGCTTTGACTACATGGACCTTGTTGACAAAGTAATGCCTCTGCTTTTTAATATGATGTCTAGGTTTGTCATAGCTTTTCTTCCAAGGAGCAAGCATCTTTTAATTTCATGGCTGCATTCACCATCTGCAGTGATTTTGGAACCTAAGAAAATAAAGTCTCTCATTGTTTCCCCACCTATTTGCCATGAAGAGATGGGACCGGATGCCATGATCTTAGTTTTTTGAGTGTTGAATTTATTGAATGTTGATATAATGGTCATCTGAGTTAAATTTGCTAATTCTAATCCATTTTAGTTCACTGATTCCTAAAATGTCGATGTTCTCTCTTGCTTTCTCCTTTTTGACCACTTTCATTTTACCTTAATTCATGAACCACACAGGTTCCTATGCAATATTGTTCTCTGGCAACATCAGACTTTACTTCCATTGCCAGTCATATCCACAACTGTGTCTTATTTTCATTTTGTCTCTGTCTCTTAATTCTTTCTGGAGTTATTTCTACACTGATCTCCAGTAGCGTATTGGGCACCTACTGACTTGGGGAGTTCATCTTTCAGTGTCCTATCTTTTTGCCTTTTCATACTGTTCATGGGGTTCTCAATGCAGGAATACTGAAGTGATTTGCCATTCCCTTCTCCAGTGGACCACGTTTTGTCAGAACTCTCCAACATGACCCTTCCATCTTGGGTGGCCCTCCACGGCATGGCTCATAGTCTCATTGAGTTAGACAAGGCTGTGATCCATGTGATTAGATTGGTTAGTTTTCTGTGATTGTGGTTTTCAATCTGTCTGCGCTCTGATGAATAAGGATAAGGGACTTATGGAAGCTTCCTGATGGTAGAGATGGACTGTATAGGAAACTGGGTCTTGTTCTGATGCTCAGTAAATATTTAATCCAGTTTTCTGCTGACGGGTGGGACTGTGTTCTGTCCCCATTTTTTGGCCTGAGACATGCTGATCCAGGCCTCCACTGGAGACTCCTGGACACTCACAAGCAAGTCTAGCGCAGTCTCTTCTCGGCACACTCCTCTTTTCTCCTGGTCCCGGTGCAGACAAGGTTTTGTTTGCACCCTCCAAGAGTCTGTTTCCCCAGTCCTGTGAAAGTTCTGTAATCCAATCCCACCAGCCTCCAAAGTCAAATTCCCTGGGGATTCTCAGTCCCTTTCCCAGACCCTCAGACTGGGAAATCTTTTGTGGGTCCTACAACTTTCTTAACAGTGTGAGAATTTCTTTGGTATAATTGTTCTGCAGTGTGTGGTTCCTCTGCTTGGTGCCTCTATGATGGGGCCAATCATGACCTCCTCCAAGATGGCTTATGCCACATGCTGGGTGACCCAGGTCTGCTGCAGCCACGCACAGTACCATGGATGCTACCATATGTAAAACTGCAAATTCGATGACCAGTGCAAATTGGATTCACGCAGCAGGGCACTCAGAGCCTGTGCTCTGGGACGGCCCAGAGGGATAGGGGATGGGTGTTTGGACAGGGTGGATGCCTGTATGCATCCGTGGCTGGTTCATGTTGATATATGGAAAAGCCATCATGACATTGCAAAATACTTATCCTCCAATTAACATAAGTTAATTAAAAATAAATTTTAAAAGTGATAATAGCTGTAATATTCATAAGTGCTGTTATAATGGTAAAAGTATAATGAAATATTCTTAGAACAGCTTGCACACTCATCAAATACATTGAGTATTTGCTGCAGCAGTAAATACTCATGAACAGCAAATGCGTTCACGTTGCCCTTGATGAGTGGGGAGCTTCCTGTTTCCCGGGTGTATTCAGGTAGGGTAGGGGTGTGGTGCCCGGGATAGTATATAGAGGGTTCTGATGTTGAACTGGAGATTGAATTAGATTGTTTGGGGGTTTCCCTTGTAGCTCAGGCAGTGAAGAATCTGCCCGCCAATGCAAGAGACCCAGGTTTGATCCCTGAGTCAGAAAGATTCCCTGGAGAAGGAAATGGCAACCCAGTCCACTATTCTCACCTGAAAACTTCCATGGGAAGAGGGCCCTGGCGGGCTGCTGTCCACGGGGTCACAGAGTCGACATGACTGAGATGCACGGATGATGATGGATTGTTTGATCAAGTAAGTTTTGGTCACGTATGAACTGACTTTAATTTGCATATATTTTGGTCTGCTCATTTGTCCCAACAAATATTTACTAACTGCCAGTTACATACCAGGGCCAGGCTAAGTGCTAGAATGCCAACTGATAAAGGAGATAAGCTAAATCCTTGGTATCTTAGAACCTGTGCTTCAAGGGGGCGAGGAGATGAGAAATAAACTTCAAGAAGCAAGGAAACATCAGATATTTGTAAATGCTCTGCTTTAAATTAAAGGAGAAATAAGTAACAGAGTGTGATGGGAAGGCCTTTGCATGTGAAGCCACTGAGACGATGGATTTGTTCATTAAAGCAGCACAGCCTAACTCAGTCTGACTAATCCAGTGAGCGACTGCAGTACAGGATATGGTTAGTGACACAGGGAAAGGCCAGATGATATCGGGCTTTTTGATCAGAATAAAATGAGGATTTGTGAACAAAAGGAATGAACAGCCCCTGGACTGCAGGTAAATTATGTGATTTCTCAGTTACTAATTTGCAGCATTGCTGTAACTCAACTCTCAAACCCAGATCTCTAAAAATTTCCGTCCTCTGCTGAGGTTCTATCTCTTTATCCTACACCAACTACATAATGGCGTGGGAAAGTCAACCACAGATATTTTATGGATTTGGGGGCAAAAGAAAGCGAAAGATGCCTTAAGTCCTGACAGCACGTCTTCTTCAATAGTCCTCACTCCTTGGCCATTTTTTTTTTCACTATAACCACTGTTTTTCTCTCTTTGTTTTGTTTTGTTTTTGCTTTCTGACTTTTGGCAAAGTAATTTGCCAAGGAGTATTTATCAAATAAAAGATTCATTTATAAATATTTGTTGTAATTTTATTCTTCTATCTTTGTATTTCCTTTTAAAGAAGGAAAGATTGCCAAATTCCAACCTTCATCAAATTCACACCTGTCTGAGCGCTAAATATGAGTCATAATGAACAGGAAATAAGCCAAACAACCATATTCTTTTTTGTCAGCAATCAAATACAATTTTATGCCATACATAGAAGTCAGTGAATGCACGGCCATATGTTTAATTATAGTTTTCAAATGTCTTTGTTATGATGATATCATTGCCCAACCTTTACAGAGGATTTAGTACCAATAGAGGCCAGGCAGAGTCCTGCTCACTGTATATATGCATGCGAAGTCACTCAGTCATGTCCGACTCTTTGAGATACCGTGGACTGTAGCCCACCAGGCTCCTCTGTCCATGGGATTCTCCAGGCAAGAATACTGGAGTGGGCTGCCACTTCCTTCTCCAGGGGAGCTTCCTGAACCGGGGATCACACCAATGTTTCATAGGCCTCCTGCATTGGCAGGTGGGTTCAATGACACTAGTACCACCTGGGAAGCCTAGATGGATAGACACACACACACATATATCATCCGATCTTTACAACGGCTCTATAAAGCAGATTTTATTGTTATGCTACTTTGTCTGTAAGGAAACTGAAGCTCAGGAAACACTTATCAAGTTGACTGAGGTCCAAATCAAGGATTTTGACTGTGGACCCTACATTCTTGATTATTCTGAAAGCCACGATAATATAAGAAAGCTGGTGAAGAAACATTTACTCGAAGTCAGGAAGGCCATCTACTTACAGAGGGACCCCTCTATGATCTGGGGCAGATGTGTAATGACATTTTCTCTGTCCTGAGATGGAAAGTTAGCTGTGGGCATTGGAGAAAGATGTGTTATGTAGAACAGATTAATCTCTTTTAATCTCACCTTTCTTGTTTGTAAAGTGGGGTGTAGAATATTTGCCATAGTGATTCCTGATGGAGATTAAATGAGATGATACAGAGTATACAGGGCAAAGAGTAGGTGTTCTATAAATATCAATTATCTGATTAAGTTCTTTATTTCCTTCCTGTCTCTCATGGAATTCTTGAAGATGAGAAGCATCTATTTGCAAATCATTTTATAATCCAGGGATGAAAGCTGACGCAGACATACAATGCCATAATTCCTTCTGGAATCAAGAAAGATTTTAAAATATGCTTTGATTTATTGTGGAGAAAAATGTCATGTGTACTAAAGGTAAATTAAGCAAGGCGATTGTTACACGGTGATGGCAGCTCCTGTACCCTATCCAAGTTCATGGCATAAGTCAAGGACACAGGATTCAGAAGCCACACTGTTGCCTTCTTTTCCAGTCACTTTCCTCCTATATGCCTCTGAAAAGATACTAATTTACTATTTGGTTTCTCTAAACTACAAATCACCTTATTTTCCCTCTAAATCATTTTACTGGACAACAAGCTACAAAGAAAGTCTGTGTATCACTGCCAAATCTCCCTTTGGACAGTATAACCTGCTATGTTTCTGCCGAACTGAATCTGCAACATGGACAGGAGAAAAATATCTAAAGTTAAAGTCCTCATTGTTCATTCAGGGACTGTGTCGGCTAGAGAAAGCCTTGGGAGGTGGTATCCCCAGGTAGACTGGGTACAGTGAGAAGACGCTGGATACTGCCTGTGTTCTCTGGCACTTCTGCACTCACTTAAAACGGCAATTTTGTTTGGTCTGTGTCCTGGCTTTCATCCCATCCTTGCAGGTCACAGCCATGGCCGACCCTGAACACCCTGATACTGTGTGTGTGGACGCTGTGTTGTGACATCTTGACCTTGCTTAAAATATGAGGACTGGAGGCCCTTTCTTCTAAGCATGGGGAAGCCAGCTATACTGGTGAGTACTGCATGGAATGAAAGCATGCTAGAAGCTGTTTTCAGGATTTCCTCAAAATCAGGAGAATGAAGCTAGAGTTGAGAGCCTTGACACTATTTTTATATGTGATTTGAATTTTCATTGTGAACTGTTGAATTTCTCTGTGAACTATCCAAAAAATGTCGGTATCACAATGCCCACTTGTAGAGCCGTTTGAAGAGTAAGGAGGGATCATTCCCCCTCTTGCTTAGCTCGGGTTTCCAGGGTTGACCAGGAACACGTGCAAAGGGTGTGACCGGAAGTGTGTGCTGATTGTTCTGACTGTAGTCCGTCCCTCTGTCAACGGCGCTGAAGTGTCATCCTGCAGGGCGACTGCTCCGCTTTCGGAATTACACGTCCACAGTCTTTACTTCAGGCATTTGCTGTCATCGTTAGTTTACTCAGTCATGCTGGGCTCTGCGACCCCGTGGACTGCAGCATGCCAGGCTCCTGTGTCCCTCACCATCTCACAGTTTTCTCAGTGTCGTGTCCATTGAGTCTGTGATATAATCTAACCATCTCGTCCTCTGTCACCCCTTCTCCTCCTGCCTTCAGTCTTTCCCAGCATCAGGGTATTTTTCAATGAGTCAGCCCTTTCCATCAAGTAGTCAAAATATTGGAGCTTCATCCTCAGCATCAGTCCTTCCAATGAATATTCAGGGTTGATTTCCATTAGGACTTACTGGTTTCATCTCCTTGCTGTCCAAGGGACTCACAAGAGTCTTCTCCAACACCACAGTTCAAAAGCATCAGTTCTTTGGTGCTTGGCCTTCTTTATGGTCCAGCTCTCACATCCATGCATGACCACTGGAAGATTATAACTTTGACTATATGGACTTTTGTCAGTAAAGTGATGTCTCTGTTTTCAATATGCTGTCTAGGTTGGTCATAGCTTTCCTTCCAAGGAGCAGGCATCTTTTAATTTCATGGCTGCCGTCACCATCTGCAGTGATTTTGGAGCCCAAGAAAATAAAGTCTGCCACTGCCTCCACTGTTTCTCCTTCTATTTGCCATGAAATGATGGGACTGGATGCTATGATCTTAGATATACTAAGCTTCTGAAAGTTAAGGTGTTGATGTTCATCTGCCTAACAAAATTCCATCAGGATCCCAATGATAAGACAAAGGAGAGGATCTAAAAAGTGCATTTTCTGAAAATATTTTGAGAGTCATCTTTTGGTATCCAGGCATATGCATTATCCACTAAGAACAATTTTTGACTTGAGGGATAAAGACAAAATTTATTACAAATATAGAGGTCAGGAAAGTGAAGATTTGTGCTCTAGAGGGAAAAAAAAAAAGAAGAATCTATAGCCAGAGTGGATTGGATTGATTTGCAAAATAGTTGACCTAGGACTCTTTTCAGACTCTCAGCCTGTTTATTGTCTCTTCCCCCCGAAACCTGCCTGAGTATCCACTGGGCCCATTTAGGTGAGGAGTTAAAAGATGCTGAGCCAAGCTCTTGGAACTGAGAGGCAGAGAGGTGAAGTCACATGTCACCCTCAGGGTGCACCATCACCCCCTGTGACAGCCTTGTTGGTGGTGATCGACTTCGTTCTCGATGTGCGTACAGTAAGACTTGTTCTGTGGGTCACAAGTCTATGGGCTTTGACAAATGCATTGCGTCCTATCTAGCCCCACAGTCACGGCACAGGACGTTCCCATTATCCAAGCAACCCCTTTATTTTTCCCCTTTGTGGTCAAGTCTTCCCTCCACCATCAGCTCCTGGCAACTAATAATCTGTTTTCCACCTTGTCGTCTTCCCCCATTGATTCACATGTGGAGCAGGTTCACTCCGAGGATTTAAGCTGGCTTCCCTGGTGGTTCAGTTGGCAAAGAATCTGCCTGCAGTGCAGGAGAGCCGGATTGATCCCTGGGTCGGGAAGATCCCCTGTGGAAGGGAATGGCAACCCGCTCCATTATTCTTCCCATGGACAGAGGAGCCTGGCAGGCTACAGTCCACGGGGTCACAAAGAGTCGGACGTGACTGAGCGACTAACATGCTTTCTCTAATCACTTATGATCCTGAGCAGTCTTCATGTGTGTCTTTGCCATCCTTATATCTTCTTCAGTGAAATGTCTGGTAAATATTTCACCCATTTTCTAATTGAATTGTCTTCTTACTTTTGGGTTTTGAAAATTCATTATGTATCCGGCGTAAAAGTTCTGTAGATCTGTTTGGCAAATATTTTCTCATAGTCAGTGGTTTATCTTTTCATTCTCTTAACTCTGCCTTCTGAAGAGCAAAAGAGCAGGACTTCTCAATTTTGGTGAAGTCCAGTTAATGAATTTTTTAAAAATGTTATGGACCATGATTTTGGCATCATATTTAAGAAAAATTTTCCCACTCAGGGTCACATAGATTCTTCTGTGTGTGTGTATATGTGTTTCTAAAAGTGTGTAGGGGTTGCAGTTGCCTGACCACGCCTTGAAAATCTGAAGCTCACCGTAAATGTCTGCTGTTGTCTGGTTGTTTGTGCATGAAATGCTCCTAGAAACCTGAGACTTGAAATTGCAACATTTAACAGAGAGTTCTCCTTGCCTGTATTGCTACAAAATAAGCCATCCCATCTCTGTGCTTTAAAACATTTATTATTGTCCCTCGTGTTTCTGCAGATTGACTGAGCGCAACGGGCCAGTTCCCACACAGATTCCAGCCTGGAGTTGCCATCAGATGGTGGTCAGAATAGAGGGCATCTCACAGACCCATCTCTCAGCTGGGACAAATGTCTCAGATGGCTCACAGGTTTTCCAACCCCAAGCCTTTGTGATATCACTTGGCAAAAAGAAAGCATTTTTCAAGTAGCTGCTATGACATATCGTGAAGGAGCCACCAAGTCAAAAGATCTGTGTATTCCAAAGGATTACCTACTACCTGCTGCTTCTCAATTATTTCAGAAGTACGGCCGGTGAGAGTATATGAAGCCCCTCAGAGGAAAGAAACACATAAAACCAACACACCTGAACTGACACAAATCAAAAGAGCCTCAACATCATCCTCACCAAACAGGAGTGCTTTAATGTGTGTTTAAGAAATTACGGGATATTAGATTTGTGTAGCAAGATGACATTTCAAAAATTTCTTTTATAGAAAAGATTTGCTGTAAATATGCAAGACAATGTGATTTTTAAAATCTTGAGCAAAACCAGGTCTGCCTAAGTTATCCTACCTACCTCCATGAGCTTGTTATTTGGTCATTATGAAATGCAGTGGAAATTGAAAAGGGTTGTTTAGTTGAATAAATTTATCAGTATCCTTTCTTATTGTTTCTTTTGAATAGGGGAGAAATGTAATCATGTGAAGTTTATGACAGTAACCCAAGGGAAGAGGTGAGATGATGTGTGAATGTGAGCTTGAGAGGGAGCCATGGCTGGCATGGTGATCGATGGCTTCCCCTCTTCAGGTAAACACACCTCAGTGTGGAGAGAGGTAGGACAGGGGAGCAGGTGAAAAGTCTCATTGAAGCAGAAGCCCAGTTCCTCTGCTCATCAGATTTTTGACCTAAGAGTTTTAAGCTATTTGAAAGCATATTAAAATATATGTATGATACTTGCCTTGGAGACTAGAGGGGTTAAAACATGATTAAGCTTTGCAAATGCTTAGCAGACTCTGGCAGTAAACACTGGCTTCTGATTTTAATAAGTTAAGGACATCGTGACCTTTAATCTCTCCATCAGACTCTGTGCCCAGCCTTCTCTTGTCACTCCCTTCTCTGCAGGGAAGTCACCAGGGCTCACAAATACAATTTCAGCTCATTTAGAAGGAGAACATTTGGAAGGAGACGTCGGGTAACGTCTACGTCTGTGATCTTGGGAAAATTATTTAACCCATCCCTGCTGTGCTCAGTTGTGTTCAGCTCTGCTCAATCCCATGGACTTTAGCCCGTCAGGCCCCTCTGTCCATGGAATTTTCCAGGCAGGAATCCTGGAACAGGTTGCCCTTTCCTGCTCCAGGAAATCTTCCTGACCCAGAGATCGAACCCATGCTCCTGCCTCTCCTACATTGGCAGGTGGATTCTTTACCACTAATGCCACCTGGGAACCTACCATATAATGCAAATATGGGGATCAGATAAGATAATATATGCAAAGTGTCTAAAACAATGACTGGCATACAGAAAACATACTTTTTCATTATTATGCTTCTTTTAAAGGTGTTTCCATGTGGACCGTTTTTAAAGTCTTTCTGAATTTGTCACAGTGTTGCTTCTGGTTTACATGTTGGTAAACCAGAAGCATGTGGTTGGTAAACATGAGGCATGTGGGGGTCTTAGCTCCCCAACCAGAGATCAGACCCATAATCCCTGCGTTGGAAGGCAAAGTCTTAATCAGCAGACTGCCAGGGAAATCTCTATTATGTTTCAACAGCTATTATCAGAACAAAAAATTATGTGAGGTGTGTAATTAATACGCTGACATTCTGGTTACCAGCCATTGGTCTTTTCCCTAGCCATTCTTTCAGACAGTATTTTTGTGTGTGCTCAGTCATGCTTGACTCTTTGTGACCCCATGGACTGTAGCCCACCAGGCTCCTCTGTCCCTGGAGTTTTCCAGGCAAGAATACTGGAGGGAGTTGCCATTCCTGACTCCAGAGGATCTTCCCAGCCCAGGGATTGAACCCGCGACTCTTGTGTCTCCTGTACAGGCAGGCGGGTCCTTAACCACTGTGCCCCCTGGAAAGCCTCAGACAATATACCTGAGTGTAATAAGATGAAAAAATACTAATATGCTAAGAAGGGGCACCTGGTGCATCTCAGGAAAGATGCTGCTTTAGCTGCACGGCTGTGTTTTTTTTTAAAGACACATAGTTTGTTGGGTGAAACATTGAGATGTTGGCCAACAGACCTCAAGCAATAAGCTTTATTAAAATATTATGAAAAGCATCTCCAAGAAGGGGAGAAGAGAGAGTTGAGAAGGGCCAAGAGGGAAGGGAAGAGCAAGGCATCACCTGTAACAAGGTGTGTGAAGCTGCAGAGTGGAGGCTGGGGTCAAGTGGTTCCGAGAAGAAGTGTGTTCACGTGCTGTGTGTTTGCTTCACTAAAGAATGCCAACAACGCCATCCCTGTTATATGACAGTTCATTTCACTCACGAGTATGCTGGACCCATAGCAGCTTTTGTGTGCACACATCAAGAAGGTGAATATCCTGCCTGGGTGATGGGTTCTGGGCAACAAATGACACGTGCACAGGGAAAGGAATTCAAAACCAGGGAATTGCTCTGCCTCGTTTCTTACTCAGTGCAAAGCTGTAAACACCAACCGTCTCAAGCGTCCATAGGTTATGGGATGGAAGACTCATGACCATGTTAATAAGATCGCACCATCATGTCTCCATGCCCAGCCTAGGACCTTGCACATGAAGAACGAATGAATGAATGAGGTCATAGCTGACATCTGGGCTGCGTGTGTCTCAGCATTGTATGTATAAGTGGTGTTTACAGCAAGGTATTCAGGCCCTGTTCATAATGCTCTAGCTGCTCTCTGAAGCTGAGTGAGGATGTGTGTGGTGAACCAGACTATTTGAAATGTATTCATCTTATCCAAACATTATTTATTCATTATAGTTCTTCTTTAATACTTACAATGCCCTGTTCCCAGTAGACAATGATGCCCTTGTGAAACTTTTGTGTTAGGCAGAGAAAACAGAATACTCACATGTAACAAGCATAATAATTTCACATAGTGTGATGAAGAGTATGAAAGAGGGTGTTAGGTTAGGGAGGGTCTTGACAAAGAATTAAATAAGGAAGCCCCTTAACAGAGAATTTGGGGGCTGAGACGTGAATGCTGAGAATTAGCCATTGGACGATTTGGCAGTAAAGCCATCTAGACTCAGAGGAGCTCTGTGATAAAGATGAGTTAATGAGATGTAAAGAAGAGGAGTGTGCTGGGCTGAGTGGGGTGCAGAGAATGGAGACACCCACGCAGTGAGTTCAGAGACACGAGGAGGCATCAGTGAGCGAAGAGTCGGTTCTATTTTGAGGGTAATGGAAAGACTTTGGAAGATTTTAAACAAGGGAAGAACATAATCTCATTAGAAGTGTCTGTTTTCCAATAACCAATGCCCATGCCATCTACATCTCATTTGTTTGTCACCACAAACCTGGACTCTGAGCTTTCAGCAGGGCACCTTACAAGAGTGCAGCTGATGCACAGAGTGGATATCTGCTTTCTCCAAGGTCATTTAGGGTCAAAGGAAAAATTGAGGGGTTTATAGCATGGAAAGTGAGAATTGGCCACCTCTCAACTAGAGCGCTCTGTTTAATAACTGACGGAAGGGTAAAGGGACCTTTCTAAAATCGCTGCTAAAAGACACAGTGTGGTACTATGATTTTTTCAGTACTCTTTGCAAAGTAAGCTAAACCTCATCTTTCAAAGAAGCAAGAGTCTAATGCTTTTCCGTACTTTCTTCCAAGTCTTTTTTTCTTTGCTGAGGTGCATATGCACCATCCATGCCAATTTCTGAGGCATTAACTGATGACCTGCAGTCTGAGGAAAAGGGTCAAGCGAGAGATTAGAGCTGAGGGAATGTGGGGCTTAGAAAGGAGGGGAGCCCCCGCAGCAGGATTCAGCCAGTCTGACTCAGTATCAGTGGCGGTGTAAAAAAAGGATTTCATGATGTTCAGATTTTTTTGAAATGAAATTATATACCTTGATACAAGATTTCCTAGTTTCTAGAACAGTCTAAGTGAGCAATTTTAAAGTTAGCTTCAATATGACTAATGTTTTTATTTATGTAAATGTCATTTCTGTGAATTTCATTTCATTTCATTTCTGTTATTCTATCTGTATTTAATGTATTGCACTAAACTTTGCTGTGTGGTATGGAATTCATGATATATTGTTCTGCATTGTATATGGACTCTTTTAAAGGATTCCTGGTCTTCCTTATAATCAAGGTTTGGTAATTTATGCCAAAACTTTTATTGAAAACAAGCATAACAAAATACTGTTTAAAGTGTGGTGGCATTAAAACAGTAAAGATATTTTGATTAAAAAAAATCAATTTACTAAAAAGAGTAGGTCTCGGTCAGATAAGGGAAACAGTGAGGCCCTGCAGTCCTTACTTCTCCTCACCCCATTATCTCATCACTCAACCTTCAGGGACCAAGGATTCGTGACGTTTCTTTGCCAGACCACACGGCAGGTGGCAGGGAGGCTTGGGCTGACCTGCAGAAGCAAAGGGCGGTGTGCAGCCAACTCGCAGGGGCCTCCGGCGCGGGAACGACCCAGCGCCAGGCCGCGGTCTGCGCGGGACCCTGGAGGCGGAAGGCCGCGGGGCCTCGGCCGGGGGCCGCGTCCCCTCTGTGGCTCCCGGTTCCCCAGGGCCCCGCCGTTCATCCCGAGCGCACACTCCACGAGGCTGCGCTGCTTTGGGGTGGTCGGGGCATTCTGCCGGCGCGCCTTCAGTTTCCGGCGTCGGCGTGGTGCCAGCTTCCGGAGCGTCGGCGCCTTCAGTTCCGGCGTCGGCGTGGTGCCAGCTTCCCGCTCAAGCGAGCGCTTTTCCCAGCGTCCTTTTCGAGCGGAGGGAGCCTGTGGCAGGCCCCCGGCCAATCAGCTGCGAGGAGGAACCGCCTCCGGCCGGTCCTTTCCCGAGGCTCGGCTCCCACCCAGCGGTCGGCGGAACCCTGGAGGGCAGGCGATGGCGCGGGCCTGGGGCGAGAAGCGAGAGCAGAAGGAGCTCGGCCCCCAAGGGCTTCCCGTTACGTGGCAAAAGCAAGTACAAAAAGTCACTTTAAAGCACAAACTTTATGCATTTTTCATACAGACTCACACGTGACACACAACTTAAAATATGTGTCAGTCAGTTTTCAGGCTAATTCCGAGTGGGGTGTGAGGGCTGAGAGCTTGAGAGATGGAAAAATTGGAAGAGAATTAAACACTGGACTACCAGCAGGTCTCTGAAGGTGGGATACGGCCAAATGCTTAAGAAACACGAACTGAAATTTCAAAAGACGCACACACCATCCTTATACTTAAAATATTTAGTAAAAAGTACATTTGATGCACACATAATCACACAATTTTAGTCATCTACTTCTCTTTGTGTGTGCAGACCTATATTTTTATGAGTAAAATAGAAGTAGCTATTCCTTAGGGTAAGATTTCACTTCTGCTTTTGATGAAAATAATAGTGTATGGGAAACCTTTGAATTAATACCCAGCTCCAGGCCTCACCCCAGACCAGATGATGCTTACAGACTCTGATTTAGTAGGTTTTGGTGCTGTGGGTGGGGCCAGGACAGTGGGAGGTTTAAAACTCCCCTTGTGAGTCAGCTTGGTGCTCTCTGATGACCTGGGCTGGGATGAGGGTGGCGGGTGGGAAGGAGGCTCAGGAGTAGGAGATATATGCATATTTATAGCTGATTCGTGTTGTTGTGCAGCAGAAACTAACACAAAATTGTAAAGCAATTTTTTAAGTTAAAAAAATAAAATAAAAATCCCCCTGTGATTCTCATATACAGCCAGGGTTGAGACTGCCTGGAGGAATGGTTCGCCTGAGCAGAAAAGGACAGTTAGAGAGAAGGACCTCGTAGCTAAGAACACCCTCCATCCCATCAGGAGGACAGTCTCCGTTCAAGTTCTGTCTTCATTAGGAAACAATTGGGCGATCTTGAGAAAACTAGCAAATCTTTCCAACCCTCCATTCCCTCACTGTGAATGAAATGAAATGATAGAGGTCACGCACTTTCCACCCACAAATGAAGAGCATGCAACGTAGTTAAGACCTATGTCAGTGCAACAAGTTTCTGCATCCAGCACAACCACACGAAGATGACTGACATTTTGCAACATGGAGGGTATTTGGGGGATGGTCTCACTTAAAATGGGGCTTCACTGGTGGCTCAGATGGTAAAGAATCCACCTGCCAATGCAGGAGACCCAGCTTCAGTCCCTGAGTCAGGAAATTTCCCTGGGAAAGGGAATGGCAACCCACTCTAATATTCTTGCCTGGAGAATCCCATGGACAGAGGAGCCTGGCAGACTACAGTCCATAGGGTCGCAAAGAGTCAGACACAACTGAAGCCAATTAGCAATCATGTGAGCCCCACAGGCACACTCCTGGTGTCAACAACCAGGACACTGAAACTAGCTGCAGTAAGAAACCTAGATGTGTTTGGAGGACGCGTGTCGTGTTTATTAAGATACTATTACAAAGTAAAAAGCAAATTTTAAAGACTGATTCTAAATATGAGCCTTCACCAAAAGAATCCCTAGAGCAGCCTTCTAAGCTGCAGGCTCCAATTTGCAAGCCAGCTGCTCCTCGCAGGACAAGCCTGAGTCGCTGCTCCACAGTGGTTCTCAGCGTGAATATTATTTACTTAACCATGGATAATGGTTTTTCAGAGCAACCCCAGGGAAGCCAGAAAACAAAAGTTTCTTCATATGATAACAGTATCATCATCTTAGAGTTAAAATAAACACTTAAGACCATCTTCCCTGACCTGTTTATTTTAAAGATTTAAAACACTTAGCCCTTGGGTTCAGTGCCTTGGTTAACTGCTCGAGACGGTTGACGGAGGGCAACTGCAAGCCTTGAGGCTTGTTGATATCAGTTCTAGTACTCTGTGTATTTCTCTTGGAATTGTGGTTTCTGATCCAGTAGCCAGAAGCCACGTGTGGTTCTTCAAGTCTTGAAATGTGTTTATCTGAGCTGAGATGTTCTATTTTAGTCCACTGGGGCTGCTAAAAAATAATAATAATAAGTACCATCGACAATGTAGCTTATAAACAACAGGGATTTATTTCTCACAGTCCTGGAAGCTGAAATCAGGGTGCCACCATGCCAGGGTCGACTAAGAGCCCTCTTCTGGGTTGCACCCTGCGGCCCTCTCCTTGTCCTCCTTACGTGGCGGGCGGAGAGCGAGCGAGCTCCTTGGTGTCTCTAATAAGGGCACTGGTCTCAATCGTGAAGTCTCCATCGTCGTGACCTAATCACCGTCCACAGGCCCCCCTTGTATCGCCACACTGGAGTTTCAGATTCCAGCACACGAATTTTAGGAGGAGAAAAGCATTCAGTCCACTGCATGTGCTGTACGTATTCTAACCTCAACTTTAAAGACTATGAAGAAAATTGTTATGCTAATTACAGGTTGAAATGAAAATGTTGGGGACACATTTGTGTTAGATAAAATATACTATTAAATTAATTTCTTCTTTTTACTTTTAAAAATGTAGCTGCCAGAAAATCTATAATTTCATGTGTGACTCACATTTTATTTCTGTTGGACAGCTCTGTCTCAGATTCCTTGCACCAATGCAAGTTAAAAGGACCAGAAAACACAATTAAAATTTTCACAGTCACTTAAAAGCTATAAGGACATGGTCAGAAATCAGAAATAAGGGGAGAAAACTTAATAGAATAAAAGGTCTCAGATCTGTGTAGTTAGGTTTGAAATTCTAGGTATATTTTTCAAATGGCTCATCTTTTTGACTTGAACTTGAGCAAACTTTTCGAGATAGTGGAGGACAGAGGAGCCTGGAGTGACATGACTTAGCAACTGAACAACATCTTCTAGAAACTGGAAAAGTCCTTCAAAGAAAGGAAATGAGAGAGTTCCATTCAGTGTTTTAGGGGCAAAACACATCACCATTCAGAGGCTGCCAGCTGCTCTCCTTTCAGTGTGTCTTGCCTGCCTGTGACCCTCAGCTAGGTGCCTCTTACGATATCGACAACGCCAACATGACTTGAGCAGAAGGTTGTAGTACAGATAAGCTATTTTTATCTGAGACATGCCTAGCAAATGTGTAGATTTTCTTTTTTTTTATTTTCTTAAATTATCCTATAATAAATTGAATTTTTATATATGTTTGTAATACACAAACATATTTTCATGCAAAGATGGGCTCGATAAAGGACAGAAATGGTCTGGACCTAACAGAAGCAGAATATATTAAGAAGAGGTGGCAAGAATACACAGAAGAACTGTACAAAAAAGATCTTCACGACCCAGATAATCATGATGATGTGATGACTAATCTAGAGCCAGACATCTTGGAATGTGAAGTCAAGTGGGCCTTAGAAAGCATCACTATGAACAAAGCTAGTGGAGGTGATGGAATTCCAGTTGAGCTGTTTCAAATCCTGAAAGATGATGCTGTGAAAGTGATGCACTCAATTTGCCAGCAAATTTGGAAAACTCAGCAGTGGCCACAGGACTGGAAAAGGTCAGTTTTCATTCCAATTCCAAAGAAAGGCAATGCCAAAGAATGACCAAACTACCATACAATTGCACTCATCTCACATGCTAGTAAAGTAATGCTCAAAATTCTCCAAGCCAGAATTCAGCAATACGTGAACCGTGAAATCCCTGATGTTCAAGCTGGTTTTAGAAAAGGCAGAGGAACCAGAGATCAAATTGCCAACATCCACTGGATCATGGAAAAAGCAAGAGAGTTCCAGAAAAACATCTATTTCTGCTTTATTGACCATGCCAAAGACTTTGACTGTGTGGATCACAATAAACTGTGGAAAATTCTGAAAGAGATGGGAATATCAGACACCCTGACTTGCCTCTTGAGAAATCTGTATGCAGGTCAGGAAGCAACAGTTCTAACTGGACATGGAACAACAGACTGGTTCCAAATAGGAAAAGGAGTACGTCAGGGCTGTATATTGTCACCCTGCTTATTTAACTTCTATGCAGAGTACATAATGAGAAAAGCTGGACTGGAAGAAACACAAGCTGGAATCAAGATTGCTGGGAGAAATATCAGTAACCTCAGATATGCAGATGACACCACCCTTATGGCAGAAAGTGAAGAGGAGCTAAAAAGCCTCTTGATGAAAGTGAAAGAGGAGAGTGAAAAAGTTGGCTTAAAGCTCAGCATTCAGAAAACGAAGATCATGGCATCTGGCCCCATCACTTCATCGGAAATAGATGGGGAAACAGTAGAAACAGTGTCAGACTTCGTTTTTTTGGGCTCCAAAATCACTGCAGATGGTGACTGCAGCCATGAAATTAAAAGGCGCTTACTCTGGCTCAGATGGTAAAGCGTCTGCCTACAATGCGGAAGACCAGGGTTCGATCCCTGGGTCGGGAAGATCCCCTGGAGAAGGAAATGGCAACCCACTCCAGTATTCTTGCCTGGAAAATTCCGTGGACTGAGGAGCCTGGTAGGCCCCAGTTCATGGGTTTGCAAAGAGTCGGACACGACTGAGCAACTTCACCTACTCCTTGGAAGAAAAGTTATGACCAACCTAGATAGTATATTCAAAAGCAGAGACATTACTTTGCCGACTAAGGTCCATCTAGTCAAGCCTATTGTTTTTCCTGTGGTCATGTATGGATGTGAGAGTTGGACTGTGGAGAAGGCTGAGCGCCGAAGAATTGATGCTTTTGAACTGTGGTGTTGGAGAAGACTCTTGAGAGTCCCTTAGACTGCAAGGAGATCCACCCAGTCCATTCTGAAGGAGATCAGCCCTGGGATTTCTTTGGAAGGAATGATGCTAAAACTGAAGCTCCAGTACTTTGGCCACGTTATGCGAAGAGTTGACTCATTAGAAAAGACCCTGATGCTGGGAGGGATTGGGGGCAGGAGGAGAAAGGGACAACCGAGGATGAGATGGCTGGATGGCATCACTGACTCAATGGACGTGAGTCTGAGTGAACTCCAGGAGTTGGTGATGGATAGGGAGCCTGGCGTACTGCGATTCATGGGGTCGAAAAGAGTCAGACACAACTGAGCGACTGAACTGAACTGTAATACACAGCTTTGAGGCAAGCAGTAGATTCAGTCAATATGCTACTGTAAACTAGACCACTGTTCAACACAGGGGTTAGGGTGAGACAACTGTTTGTCTAGCTGCGTTTTTTTTTTTTCCTTTTTTCCTCTTTTTTTCTGTTTTTGATGGAGATTTATTTATTTCAGGTTTAAGAGAGAAATGAAACCTGGTACCATTATTCATTCTGCATCACAGTAAATAAGCTTCATTACCAACAGACGTTTTACTTTCTTGTAGAAATACATTCCTTGCTGATTAAGTCCATCTTCCCTTCATTTTCAAACTACAGATTTGATTCAAAACCCACAGATCAGGTATAGCTCATTCTTTATTGAGCCAGTAACAAAAGAAAATACATTTATATTATTCAGGAAGCAATCATGGAGATACTTTATGGCTCATTTATATCAATATCAAACTAATTCAATGACAAGTCAAACATGGTGCCCTTTAATCACGGAAAACTGTAAGGTATTTCAGCTGAATAAATTAAGGGCAATTAACTAAAAAATGAGCTACACCCATGAAGCTCATTATTTTTAGGTTGAGAGATCCTTTTCGTTATTAGAATTGTTCCCTTTGATCTGCCAGATGCCTGTTTTGCCCAACAGAAATCAAAACACCTCAAAGCATGAAAGCATGCACCCCATGTGTTATGTAAACTTGACTTCATAACTAACATCAGCCATGTCATTTGCATCTATTATCTTGGTGAAAAATACCTATTCCTCATCCAAAGGAAAAGCATAAGTTTAGAACTCCAAAAATCCTCCAAATACTAAAATCCAACAGAAATCAGATGCAACTTTATAATCCGTGTTGGAAAATCAGTTATGATTAGGAAGAAACAGGTTGGACATTGACCAGAAATTCCTGCAAAAGGAACAGGCAGACCACATGCTGCGGGGCTTCTCTAAATATGGACAAAACAAAGGGATGTGTCTTGTACAAATGCCTGTTCTGGGCACAGATGTTTGTGACTACATGTCGTTTTTCTGGAGTTTTTAGTAAAGTATGTGTATATTTACACATAGGGGCTTCCCAGGTGGCCGGGTTGTAAAGGATCTGCCTGCCAAGGCAGCAGACGCAGGAGCCGTGAGTTCAGTCCCTGAGTTGGGAAGATCCCCTGGAGCAGGAAACGGCAGCGCACTCCCGCGTTCTTGCCTGGGGAACCTACAGAGAGAGGAGCCCCGAGGGTTACATCCGGGGATCGCAGGGTCAGAGGTGACGAGCACGCAGCACCCACACGGCACACGTGTGTTCAGGGATACGGCCTGAGTCTCTTCACGGCTCTGCCAGCACTGCTGGACGTTGGTTTTCATGTGCCCGTGTTAAAGGAAAGTCAGTCCATGGTGGATTTTTGCCGGCGATGCCAGTGAATGGGATGAGCAGGCCAAGTAAGCCGCTGTGCTCTGCCGTGTTTGCCGGTGTGGACATTACACTTTAAGCTCATATCAAAAGCTTTGCATTTCCGAAGAATCTGGCAACGACGAGAAGGATAGTAATCGCAGAAAACATGTTGGCTGATTGATATGAATTTGCCATGAATTAAGATTTTCAAAAAATATTTTCAGAAAAAAATATTTTTTGAGCATCTTTTAACAATCTGTGAGATGTTCTGTGTAGTGAGATGATGGATGTAAAGGCCCTACGTGCATTCTATCTGGAAGGATGGCAGACAGAGCTACTAAAAAATAAAACATTCTGGCGACGTTAAGTCAATGTTCTGTGATGTGAATGCTGGCATAGACGGCATGGGGCAGTGGAGACTTCAGTAACGGAGAGACATCCTCTCTAAGGAGGTAGCTTTGTTTTTTTTAGCTGTTCATTTTGAAAACACACCAAATCTAGAAAATGTTACAAAAGTAGTATAGTTAACTCTGATGACTCCTTCGCTTTAACCAACTGCTAACACTTTGCCATATTTTCTGTATAACTGCTGTACAATACATTGTTTGACCAAGTTAAGAGCTTTGGGCATCTTGACCCTTCACACGTGTTACTCATTTATGAGTCCTTCAGTGTGCATGTCCTAAGAACAATGCCGTTCTAGAAATCACCATAGAACAGCATCATAACCAGGACGTTTAACATGGATACAAAGCTAGAATCTCAAGTACAGTCCACATTTTACATTCCCCAGTCAGCCCAGGAATGTCTTGCCTGACATGACGGAGTGACCTGGACTAACAGCTAAATGATAAGCCCAACACAGACCCATGAAAGGGGTTTTCAGGAATAAAGACCGAAGGAATAGAAAGTCCAAAGACATTTATATAACATTTACGTAAATAATGTATTTTAAAAATGACAGGTCTAGCCAATATTCTAGGAATCATAATATTGATGAATAAAACCTGGCTTCACATGCGCTAGTTAAATGGCTAAATTTTAGAATCCTGTGTAATAAGAGATCTTGTCCAAATTGATAGTCGTTTTGCTCCTGTTTGGTTTTCCTCTGTGTTTATCCGTCCGCTCTCTACCTGATCCGCCACATCATCCGCTGAAGTCATCTGCCATGGAGCGCCACAAGCACGGCTTAGGAAATTGTTGCCTGCAGAATTTCAAATATGGATATGAGGCATTTGGAAGCAATTTCTGATAAGAGAGTACTATAAATTGGTACCCCAAGGTACATCCTGCACATTACCCAACCAAATGTTTTTTCTTGAAACAAGATTCAGAGGGAGGAGGGACGTATTAGCCATGAAACTTAATGGACTAAGGTGCCATTACTTATTAAACAGGACTATCCATATGAAAAATGAACAGTTAATGTACACATGCAGATAATGTAATCCATTTCATCTTATCTACATACACAGACTATTCTGGTTGTAATGGACCTGGCGGTCCCTTTTTACTCATTCTATTTGCCTGAGCACCGCGTCTGGATTAATAAAGAGCACATTTTCCCAAATGAACATAGAAAGGCACACTGGCCTGCTCCCAAGGACTCAGGAGTCTCCCTAAGACGTCAGAGGGACCGAAGGTCAGGTAGCCCTCACGGGACTGTGGAAAGGTTGTGGGCCTTTCGTGTACAGCAGAGAAGCAGCCAGGAGTGTCTGATTCTGTCCAACCTTTGAAAATCATAAAATAAAGCCGCAGCATCATAGACCATCTGGCACTTATAACGCAGTATCTCTGGATGAATCGGAGCGAAGGGCAGACTGTTACCCCCGCGGGAAGGAGTTCTGGTCACGTTTCATTCCACTCCATTTGCCTGATCACGGCCAGAGACATCAGAACCTGCTCCTATGCAGGTCCCTGTGCTCACCCTTGAGTCAATCACTCGTCTGCATGTCTGCAGTTTCTATTTTTAAAAATATAAGCAAGAGTAATGGGAGCTCTGAACAAGAAAATGTCACATACAGACTTTTAAGTCTTATTGTTGACACTTGGGCTTCCCTGGTAGCTCACCTGGTAAAGAATCAGCCTGCTAGGTAAGAGACCCTAGTTCAACTCCTGAGTCAGGAAGATTCCCTGGAGAAGGGACAGGCTACCCACTCCAGTATTCTTGAGCTTCCCTTGTGGCTCAGATGGTAAGGAATCCACCTGCAGTGTGGGAGGCCTGGGTTCCCGCTCTGGGTCGGGAAGATCCTCTGGAGGAGGGCATGGCAACCCACTCCAGGACTTTTGCCTGGAGACTCCCATGGACAGAGGTGCCTGGTGGGCACATGAGGATTCATGCAGCCCATGGAGTCACAAAGAGTCGGACACGACTGAGCAATGAAGCACAGCACATACATAATTATGGCAGCCTTGGAAAAACAAAACAAAAACCCTAAAGCTGCCTGAAAGACCAACAAGACTAGATGATTAAATGAATTCACCTAGTAAACATTAGCTGTGTTAACCACCTTAAAAAGAAATACGGATCACGCACGTCTCTGCTAAAGGAGAGCCACGGTGCACAGAAGGAAACGACGGGACAGCAGAAGCCCAGAAAGCTGATCAGAGTCACGCCTAGAGGCGGCCCCCGCTTTTTTTTTTTTGGTAAAGCAAGCAGGCAAGCACTGTGTATGCTTGTGTGCCACTGGATATTTATTTGTGTGTGTGTGTGTGTGTGTGTGTGTGTGTAGATTAAAGAACTAAGCTGTTCACAATAGTTCCCTTTGAGGTGTGGTATCAAGACCGGACTGTGATGGGAAGAGGAGTGCCTTTTTACATTTATACTCATTTTTATATTCGTTTTAAGCCTGGATATTGTCATTTAAAAATAGCAAAGATAGAATCATAAGGTAATAGAGATAAGTGGGAAATATCCAACCTAATTCCATATTCTTTGAACACACCCCATTTTAAGCAGGCAGTGAAAATTGAATTAACCCAAGCTCCCCAAACCTTAAAGAATATAATTTGGGCAGTTATGTATTTAATTTAAATAAAACACTATCACCCCAACCTACTTTCCTTTGAACATTTGGATATTTTAGCACAAAGAATTTTAGATAATTTAAACGATTAGCTTGAATGTTTTAAACAATTTAAAATTAGGTTATAATCACTGAGGTACTGAGTTCAAGTTATTCCGAGTCATGTTTCCACACATTTTTATTTATGGATTGTAGTTCAAGAAAATTCTCAAAACTTCTCATAAGTAGATTTTCGTGGAATTAATTTTCAGCTGAAAACTGCAGTATGCTCTCATCCCTGGAGCACAGAGAAAAGAGAGGCAGGCTACTGGCCAGTTGCAATTACAGCATTCATTTTGCGCCCTTTTTTCTATGTGAGCTTATGAAATTTAACATGACTTCTTCTATTGCCTTCCCTTACCTTCCTGCTGTTTTCCAAAGCCCAGAAATGGACAAGAGGAGACAAATGCTCTCCCATTTTAACTCTGGGTTCCACCAGCTGCGCAGGGTTTGCCAAGCGGTTCGGACTCTGGGGGTGCGGCCCCAGCAGCCCGTCACCCACGCACCAGCTGCGCGGGAGGGGCGGCAGGGCCAGGATCTGGTGGTCTCTGGGCAGAGCATGGCCGTGCTGTGCTCCCCGTAATTGCCCCTCGCGGTGGAGAAATGATATGGTGTTACTTTCTTGGGCAGTGTCAGCGTTCGTCATTCAGTCGTGTCGGACTCCGTGCGACCCCATGGACTGTAACCCGCCAGGCTCCTGTGTCCATGGGATTCTCCAGGCTAAACAATGGAGTGGCGAGCCGTGCCCTTCTCCCGCGGGGCTTCCCGACCCAGGGATCAAGCCTGGGTCTCCTGCATTGGCAGGCGGATTCTTTACCTCTATCCAACTGGGAGATTTTGAAGAGAAACACACTGAGAGCTAGACATGCGTCCTCCTTGACTTTGGGGACATAGGGATCAGCATCGGATGCTGAAGGCAGGGAAGCCGAGGGGTGGAGGGCTTAGCTGAGCAGAGAGGGCTGCCCTGCAAGCCCGCCTTGGGCTCAGAGCAGGAAGGCGCGCTTCTCACGGACCAGCCCTGGCCGTCTGAAGGCAGCGACCGAGCGCCGTGAAGGAGGCCCCGGGCGCCCCGCAGACCCGGCGCCCACGCAGACAGGCGGCGTCTGCACGTCCCGCGGACCGGAGGGAAGGCCCCGTCCGCAGACAGGCGGCGTCTGCACGTCCCGCGGACTGGAGGGAAGGCCCCGTCTCTGCGCGGGAGCCAGGTGGGGCCCCCACAGGGCGGCCCCGCTGGCCGCGCCGCCCGGCAGGCCCTGTGCCCGCTGCCTGGCTCCCGGGACCGCAGCCGGCCTGGCCGACGGGAGGGAGCCAGGCCGAGGCCAGTGCAGGCAGGCCGGCGGCACGGCGCTGGAAGAGCGGCGTTTCCACTGGCTGGATCGTCTCATTCCAAAGCGACCATTCTTCTGAACGAAGAAGCCTGCGTCTTTCTGAAGAGGTCAGTGTAGGAAGGGGGAGAGGCTGAGGGAGCAGAGGAGGAGAGAAGCGCGGTTCATTCTGCCCAGCGCGTGCGAGCCACAGGTTCACGTGGATGCTTTCAGGAAGTTCCTAAATGCGGATTTAAACTTTTATTCTACCTCATACATTTACGAAACCCGCTCTAAGGAAAATCTCCATTCCCTTCACGTATTGAGTCTTTCAGAAGGATGTCTCCACAGTGCTTTGGGAACAATAGTTCACATCACTGAGAGTCTGTTGTGTGAGGCAAGTGAGGTTTGGGAAGGGACTTTGTCAGCAGAGATTCAGGGTGCTATTAAACCCGTAATTCCTGCCGCTGTGAAGAGGAATTATGTGTGAATGTCAAAAGGGAAACGAGTTCTGCCTCGCATGCCATCTTTTGCTATTAAGAGATTCTGGACTTTAATCAGAACGTTTGCTCAGCAGCCATCAAACCATTCAGAAAGAGTTGGCTTGGATCATTCAGGAAAGAGTTGGAAGTGGTACTTGCTTTGAAAGCAGCCAACAACAGAGCCCCCATTTAGCAAACATTTCATTTTGTAATTTAGTATAGGTGTTCGAGGCTGTGTGTATTTTCCTGAAAGTAAGTCATAAACCCAGATTAGAGTTTGCAGACTCATAGCCCAGAGTCCCTGTGTGTTGCTGACCTGGTGTTTACCTTTTAAAACCATGTTGCTGTTTTGTTTTCTAATAGCTTTACTGAGGTGTAACTGACATTTAATTCCAAACATATTTAAAAATATAATTTTATAGAGTTTTTTGTACATATACACACTCACTAAATGATCACCACTATCAAAGGGGTGAACACATCCATTATCCCTAAATATATCCTCATTTTTAAAAAAAAGTGAAAGTATTAGTCACTCAATTGTGTCCTGCTCTTTGTGACCCCACGGACTATAGTCCGCCAGGCTCCTCTGTCCATGGGATTTCCCAGACAAGAATACTGGAGTGAGTAGCCATTTCCTTCTCCAGATCTTCCTGACCCAGGTATCGAACCCCTGTCTCCTGCATTGCAGGCAGATTCTTTACCATCATAGCCACAAGAGAAATTCAAATATATCCTCATACGCCTCTGTATTTCCTCCCACCTGCCCCTCTCTGCCCTACCCTATCCCTATGTAACCCCAATCTTCCTTTTGTCACTAGAGATTATCAGTAGACTAAGTGTCTATGTTGCCCCCACATTCATCGTTGAAACCTAACCCCCAGTGTGATGGTTTTTAGGAGGTGGAGTCTTTTAGGGGTGATTAGGCCATGAGGGTGGAGCCCTCATGAATAGGATTGGTGCCCTTAAAAAAGAGGCTGCAGAGGTCACCCTCGCCCCTTCCCCTATGTGAGGACATGGCATCCAGGACCAGTAAGCAGGCTCTCGCCAGACATGAAATCATAACCTTCATGCTCCCAGACTCCAGAAAGGTAAAAAGTAAATTTCTATTGTTTCTAAGACAGTACCAGGCTATGGTATTTTTGTTATAGCAGCCCAGATTGACAGATTAGTTTACATGTTCTAGAGATTTATAAAAAAAGATTCATAGAGGATATAATATTTTCATTTTTCTTTACTGGACAGTTATTTTGAGATCCATGATGTAGTAGATATTAATAATTCATCCTTGTTTTGTGGACTAGTCTTCCATTGTATAAACATACCACAGTGGTTATCCATATGCCATATGTTTATCCATATGTTTAAACACATCCATATGTTTATCCATCAATAGATGGGTATTTGGGTTATTTTCATTTGGGGCCACTGCAGATACAGTTTCTATGAATATCTGGGTCCATCTTTGTATGGACAATGCATTTTTTTCTCCTCAGTGAATACCTACACATGGCATGGCTAGCTCATCAGATAAGTGTACATTTAGGTTTTAAAGAAATTGCCAAACTGTGTTTCTAAAGTAGTTGCAATATTTTTAATTTCCAACTACCATTTTCTTCACATCCTCACTTCTTCATGTGTCCACCATTATTTGGTATTGCCAGTATTTTTAATTCAAGCCATTTTAATGGGTTGTAATGGTGTCTCATCAGGGCTTTAATTTGCATTTCACTACTGGTTAATAATCACTGTTTGATGTGTTAATTTGCCATCTGTACATCTTCTTTGGTGAAGTCCATTCAAATATTTTTTTTGAGTGTTATCTTATTGAGTTATTTTTTAAACTGAAGCATGGTTTACGTACAGGGGTGTGTTGGTTTCCGGTGTCTGTGTGTGCCTTTTCAGGGGCTTTTCCGGTGTAAGTTGTTGCGAAATGCTGAGTGTGGCTCCCCGTGCTGTACAGTAGGTCCTTGTTGTTCATTTTACACACAGTACTGTGTGTATGTCGATCCTAAAAGCCTAAGTTATCCCTACCCACTGTGCCCTTATCAACCAGAAGGTTGTCTTCTATGTCTGTGAGTCTGTTTTTGTTTTATAAATGCTAATACAGTCATTTGTGCCAATTTTTTAGATTCCACATGTAAGTGATATTATGTAATATTTGTCATCATTGAGTTTGGGGAGTTCTTTATATATTCTGAACACAAATGCTTTACCTGATACGTGCTCTACAAATATTTCCTTCCAGTCTTTTCATTCTCTTAACATTATCTTTTGAAGAGCAGAAGTTTTAAATTGTGGTGAAGTCAAATTTATTGGTTTCTTGTTTTATGGATTTTCTCCTGTGTTTCCTACCTCTTGGGATCATTGTCCTTCATTACCATGTCCATTATTTTAAGTATCTTGTGTAGTTTTTTGCTAAAGGGTAGTAAATACAATTGCTATTATTCGACTAGGCAAGACGCAGATGCCTGGTGTGTTACCTTAAGCTTACTTTATGATCGATATTTAACAATCTGGAAACTTCACATAATAATCTAGTGATTTGGATTCCCTTAAAAATATCTGGTTATACAGTAGTCCTATTCCTGCATAAACTAGCAAGCTGGAACAGTGTGGCCTTCAGTTTGGTTTCTAGCCATTAGCCACTAACTACTAACCACTACTTACCTGATTCAACTTTCTGATTCTGTTGATAGAAAAAAATATTTAATAATTACAAGGTTACTAAGCTTCCTTTGCACTCAAATAGAACTATATCTCTAGGCCATATACTCGATCAGCAAAGAGTTTTAGTCATTCAGTGAACAATTTTATTATTAAGTGAAAAAAAAATGCTTAACTGCTTGAAATGCTACAATAATATTTATTTGCAAAGAAAGGAAGAAGTAGACATTTTCAGTGTCATGGTTTTAACAAATAATGCTTAGTTAAATCCATGAATTCAAGTCCTAAAGCAATGCTTTGATTCAGTTCAGCTCAGTTGAGTTCAGTTGTTCAGTCGTGGCCAACTCTTTGCGACCCCATGAATTGCAGCACACCAGGCCTCCCTGTCCATTACAATCTCCTGGAGTTCACTCAAACTCACGTCCATTGAGTCCGTGATGCAATCCAGCCATCTCATCCTCAGTCGTCCCCTTCTCCTCCTGCCCCTAATCCCTCCCAGCATCAGAGTCTGTTCCAATGAGTCAACTCTTCCCATGAGGCAGCCAAAGTACTGGAGTTTCAGCTTCAGCATCATTCCTTCCAAAGAAATCCCAGGGCTGATCTCCTTCAGAATGGACTGGTTGGATCTCCTTGCAGTCCAAGGGACTCTCAAGAGTCTTCTCCAACACCACAGTTCAGAAGCATCAGTTCTTCGGTGCTCAGCTTTCTTCACAGTCCAACTCTCACATCCATACATGACCACTGGTAAAACCATAGCCTTGACTAGACGGACCTTAGTCGGCAAAGTAATGTCTCTGCTTTTGAATATACTATCTAGGTTGGTCATAACTTTTCTTCCAAGGAGTAAGCACCTTTTAATTTCATGGCTGCAGTTACCATCTACAGTGATTTTGGAGCCCAAAAAATATAGTCTGACACTGTTTCCACTCTTTCCCCATGTATTTCCCATGAAGTGATGGGACCAGATGCCATGATCTTCGTTTTCTGAATGTTGAGCTTTAAGCCAACTTTTTCACTCTCCTCTTTCACTTTCAACAAGAGGCTTTTTAGCTCCTCTTCACTTTCTGCCATAAGGGTGGTGTCATCTGCATATCTGAGGTTATTGATATTTCTCCTGGCAATCTTGATTCAGTCTTGTGCTTCAGCCAGCCCAGCGTTTCTCATGATGTACTCTGCATAGAAGTTAAATAAGCAGGGTGACAATATACAGCCTTGACGTACTCCCTAATTCATTTAAATACTTATTTACTAGCCTTCAGTGCAGGGGGAGCTGCCTGATAACTGAGATCAGGACAGAGCATGTTAAGATATCACTACCCCTCACAGGTGCAGCGTGCAGCCATCCTGCAAGACTTGCAGCCTTCTTGTGAGCTCTGTTCCTCTAGGGTAGGGTGTTTGGGTGGTTTACAGAAGACACACAATTACTCTTATCAGTGAGAATTACCTGAGGCTGGCCCTGGTTGGACCCATCAGACTCCATTCTATTTGGTATCGTTACAAGTATTATCTCATGGCTTCAGAGACAGATTGAGCTGTCTCCTCTGGATTTGTGGACAGAAATGCTTTCTCCGACTCACTTCCTACAAGATGCGTTTTAACTTCCCCAGAATCATTGGTCAGTCTACTGCTGCTGCTGCTGCTAAGTGGCTTCAGTCGTGTCCAACTCTGTGCAACCCCATAGACGGCAGCCCGCCAGGCTTTCCTGTCCCTGGGATTCTCCAGGCAAGAACACTGGAGTGGGTTGCCATTTCCTTCTCCAGTGCATGAAAGTGAAAAGTGAACGGGAAGTCGCTCAGTCGTGTCCAATTTCTGTGAAAGAGCTGACGAGAGGCATCAAATGCAGACCAAGTGACCAGGCAAGATCAAGCCCATCTGGACTCCCAGCCAAGCACAGCGGCAGGGAAGGTGTGAGGGAACAAGGGTTCCTGTGCCGTGAAACAAACTTGAGCATCTCCAGCTCTCAGACGTAGGCTCCTCATGTATACGGGGCAGCATTGTCTTCCCCATCTTAGCCAGTGGTTTTGGGGTCAATTTGGATAAGAAATGCAAAAGTATTGTGTAAAATTGAAAGCAATAAAAAGTATAGGAAAATAGTCTCTTGCTGTGAAATGATAATGTTAACAACTGGTTGTTGTTGTGTCAAACTGTTTGTGACCCCGTGGACTGCAGCACTCCAGACACTGCTGCCCTCCACTGTCTCCAAGAGTTTGGTCCAAGTCATGTCCATCGAGCTGGGGACTCTACCTAACCATCTCATCCTCTGCCGCCCTCTTCTCCGATAATAAAAACCCTTCTTGAGTGTCTGTGAGATGCAAAACATTACTCTAAGCACTTCCAATTAGGAGTTCATTTAAACCTTTTAGTAACTTGATAATAGTAGCTATGATGATTATTTCATTTTACAGATAGGATAACGGAGGCACAATATGTCTCAGGAACTTGTCCAAAGTTGCAGCTAGAGGTTGGCAGAAATGGAATTGAGGCCAGACAGGAGTCTCTGAGTCCATGCTCTTAATTACATCACGATTCTCCTCTCAATCTGGGAGCCAAGTTATTCACAAAGAGTATTAGAAAACAATAGTTTTCATGGGGAAAAAAATCAAGTTGGGGTTAAAGGATTTTAAAATTCCATCTACACAAAGTTTTTTGTTATTATTATTATTACTTTTTAAAATCTTTTTTCCTTACAGGGATTTTAATAATGAGATTTTCTTTACAGAGAAAAAAATCCAAGACAAATGTAATCACAGTTGATTTTAATTATCTGCTTAAATTTTTCCCAATACACTGTGATCCCAATACACCATAATATCTTCTAAGTAAAATTTTTGTGTCTTTTCTTATTCAAAAAAACAAAAGAATGAAGAAAAGTGTAATAGTTCCTCAACAGACACTAGTTAGAGCGAAGTCTGGCCAGGGCTATAGAGCAACGACATCTGGCAGCTGTTCAAGAGCCATGTTGCTAAACCAGAGACAAACATGGAAAATCTGAGCAGAGGACATAAACACGAAAAAATACAGTAAGTCACACTATGCTAGAGTCAAGCTTCGTCATATTTAGAGCCAAAAGGGGTCTTTTTAGAAGCACAGAGCTATGGAGGTCAAGGACTCGATATAATGCTGATTTTTGCTTTCAGTCTTGGCCTCGCGTGTGATGGCCAATAGCTCTTGCTTATCCCCCAGTCTGTCTTCAGCACAAGGGTGGTTCACCCAGGGCTTTGTAAATAGTCAGGGATTGAATTTTATCTGAAGCAATGGGAACCCATGGTAGTGGTGCTTCGATGGGGTTTATCAGTCCCGTGTCCTTAAACGTCTGTGGGGCTCAGGTTTGCCCACGTGCAGCTCAGTCGCTCAGTCATGTCCGACTCTTCACCACCCCAGGGATGGTAGCCATCAGGCTCCTCCAGGCAAGAATACGAGAGTGGGTTGGCATTTTCTACTCCAGGAGGTCTTGCTGACGCAGGGATCAAACCTGTGTCCCTTGGGTCTCCTGCATTGGAGAGCAGATTGTTTTACCACTGTGCCAACACGCGTAAAGAAGTTAATCACATAGAAAGGGCAGTTATGAGCACTACATAAGATGATTCATGTAAAAAGTCTAACGTATTTCCTATTTACAACCTTGACCCAGGACTTGGCACAGTTTTAAGTACATGAGCATTTTGTCTTTGCTTCTTTATTCATTCCTCCACATGACTGCAGTCCTGTGAGGTCAGGGAGCCCATCTAACTGCAGCCAATGCTGATATCTAAGTGCCTAGCATGGAGAAGGAAACGCACATACAGCACTCAGATGAAGGCATGAGCGGATAAGCGGATGTGTGAGAACTCCTGAAGAGCATTCTTGCTGGGGAGCGTCCTCTCACTGCACTCATCTCAGCTGGTGCCTTCATGTGCGTGCGGATGATTAACGACCCGGTCCTGCACTTGAGCGTAGCTCCATCAGGGCCGCTGCTGTGTCTGTTTTGCTCACGCACTGCTGTTTCCTCACTGTCCAGTAGCCTCTGGTGCACAGCCCTTAAATACAAGCATTTGTGAGATAAATTACTGTAGTGGGTCCACAGTCATAGCAAAGGGCGTCTGCTGTCTTGTGAATGGCTATTCGGCAGGTCTTTTGATGTGTATCCGTCTCCTCCTCCAGCTGGTAGGCTCCCTGGTTGAGGGAAATGCCAGTGTCTCCCACCCCCAGCCCTCCAGCTGCCCAGTAATGTGCCTGTAGCACAGAGCATACTCAATACGGATTATTGGCTGGATGGCATAGCTCCTAAAGTAAATGTAAATAAATGTGCTTGATTAATTTCATCTTGAAGAAGAATCTTGAAAAGAATGAAGTTCCATTGTCAATTTAATTTTTGTTGTATTTTATTTGTGTTGGAGAAAAAGTCAGAAGAATCTGGAGGCTTAAAAAAATCTTATTCCTTTTAAATTCATGCTTTGGAAAAATCTCAAGAGGCCTTTCCTTCCCCTTGGTATTAAACAAGGCCACTGATATCACCAAGCTGAAGCTAAACTGGCATGAATTATTCAGAGCAGCGGGAAAAGCAGCTGCTCATCTTCTCTGCCCCTAATTTTGAAGGGTGGAGAATTGGAGGGCAGCAGTGACAGCTCCGGAGGAGGAAAAGATGAATTGTTGCCCTAAACCTCATAAACAGCGGCATCTGCAGTGCTGCGCTTAACTCGGCAGAGTTCACAGTGTCTGCTGGAGGTAACAAGGGCAACAACCAAGAGGAAGCATGTGAGTGCCTGCTTGGATGGGGGAAGTGGTCGGGAAGAGGGGACAGGTGTGTCCATCCCAGAAGGCAGGAGAGCACATGAGAGTTAAGGGATAATACTCGGCTGGGAAAACTGTATTCCTGAGCAGAAAACAAGCTCAAAGAAAATTTAAAGTGTAGAGATGGGTACAAAGAAAAGTATTTACAATTTCAATCAGAAGGAGAAAAACAAGTACAGTATATTAACACATACACATGGCATCTAGTGAAGTGGGACTGATGAACGTGAAAAACAAGTACAGTATATTAACACATACACATGGCATCTAGTGAAGTGGGACTGATGAACGTGAAAAACAAGTACAGTATATTAACACATACACATGGCATCTAGTGAAGTGGGACTGATGAACGTGAAAAACAAGTACAGTATATTAACACATACACATGGCATCTAGTGAAGTGGGACTGATGAACGTGAAAAACAAGTACAGTATATTAACACATACACATGGCATCTAGTGAAGTGGGACTGATGAACGTGAAAAACAAGTACAGTATATTAACACATACACATGGCATCTAGTGAAGTGGGACTGATGAACGTGAAAAACAAGTACAGTATATTAACACATACACATGCATCTAGTGAAGTGGGACTGATGAACGTGAAAAACAAGTACAGTATATTAACACATACACATGGCATCTAGTGAAGTGGGACTGATGAACGTGAAAAACAAGTACAGTATATTAACACATACACATGGCATCTAGTGAAGTGGGACTGATGAACGTGAAAAACAAGTACAGTATATTAACACATACACATGGCATCTAGTGAAGTGGGACTGATGAACGTGAAAAACAAGTACAGTATATTAACACATACACATGGCATCTAGTGAAGTGGGACTGATGAACGTGAAATTTGCAGGACAGGAATGGGAGATGCAGATGCAGGGAACAGACTGCGGGCAGAGAGGGAGGGACGCGTGGGGGGCAGCAGGGGACATTACCCCCGTGTGTAAAGTAGACAGCCAGTGGGATTTGCTGTGTGACCCCGGGAGCCCACGGACGTGCTCTGTGACACCCGGAAAGGGTGGGGCGGAGGGGAGGCTCAGGAGGGAGGGACGTATGTGTACTCATGGCTGATCCACGGTGTCGTGTGGCAGAAGGCAACACAGTGTTGTCCAGCGCTCATCCTGCAACAAAAAATAAATTTAAAAAAGTATTTACAAATTAAAGCACGTTGTAATATTAAAGTGGAATGACCCCGCCATTCAACTGAAGAGAACCCGTGCCTTCTGGATAATTTCCATCTCTTTGGTCCAGGCTATTGGGAATAGGGTGCACTTCTTGGGGTCCAGTGTGTGGCATTCAGGAAAGTGACACAGCAGAGCATGTGGGGGTGTGGGGGCTGTAAATACAGATGCTGGAGTCTTGCAGCCCAGGACTTTGGGCTGGAATGCGCTGCAGACTTCCTACCACGCGGTCTCGGGTTGTAGAATTCAAGACGTGTCCAGTTTTCTTCTGGACTGGAATGACATTTACATGCTGGGTATGTTGATAGCTGGGGAACAGTCTTGAATCTATAAAGTTTTATTGAAAATCACTCTGATGACATGCTGACCACATCAGCTGCTTCCTAATGCTGCAAGCCAGAGCAGATGGATTGAGTGAGAAACGGGAAGACAGTCCAGCTTGCCATGTGATGCTTTTTGGCAGACAGATGCTCAGCGTTACCCTGTCTGATGTGAAGGAACCAGATGAGGTCCATCTAGCCTTTTCATAAAATGTGGAATAAAAATAGGGACTGCAAAGCCAGCAACTCATTATATGCACTGAAGTGAACTTAAAAAATGCGTCTAAGATGTCTCCTCGCCAACCTGTACCAACACACATGTACGTGTATATAGGCATATGTACATCTCAGGACGTATACACCCAGAAGAAGGGCTCGGTTTCTCTCCTTAGAGCAGCGATCCTTAACGAGGAATGACTCTTCCTGCAGGGACATTCGACATTATCTGAAGACAGTTTTGGCTGTCACAACTGAGTAGGGGGCAGATGTCACAACTGAGTAGGGGGCAGATGTTACTGGCATCGAGTGGGTAGAAGGTAGCCTGTGTGCGTGCTCACACTCAGTCATGTCCGACTCTTTGTGGCCCCATGCACTGTAGCCCTGCAGGCTACTCTGTCCATGAAATTTTCCAGGCAAGAATACTGGACTGGGTTGCCATTTCCTTCTCCAGGAGATCTTTGCGACCCAGGGATCAAACCAGCATCTCTTGCCTCTCCTGCGTTGGCAGGCGGATTATTGACCGCTGAGCCACCAGGGAATCAAGGCAGAAGGCAGTCGTGCAGTGTCAAGCTGCTTCAGTCGTGTCCAACTCCTTGCGACCCCATGGACTGTAGCCTGCCAGGCTCCTCTGTCCATGGGATTCTCCAGGCAAGAACACTGGGGTGGGTGCCATGCCCTCCTCCAGGGGATCTTCCCGACCCAATCCATGTTTCCTGCAGCTCCTGCATTGTAGGCAGATTCTTTACCGCTGAGCCACCAGGGAAGCCAAAGAAGGTAGAGTTGCTGCAGTGTCTGCCAGCCTGGTCTCACCCTCAGAGTCAACAGGAGAGAAACTGAGGGACAATCCGAAAGGAGGAATGATGGGGAAACTCTCTCCCCTCAACAGCAAAAGCGGTCACTGTGCCCAGGACTGTAACTGACGATGTATAATGCTTCTGACTAATTCTCAAACCTCCACAAAAGGCCATTATCAGCATTTGCTTAAGGGAAGCTTGAAGAGGTTCAGTAAGTTAGTGACATTTGACTAAAAGGAAAGATGGACAAAAAGTCAGCATAGACGTACTCATCCAGCTGGGCCCAAACTCCTCCAAAGGAAGACTCTCTTGGTAGAGAAAATGAATATTAAAGGATAGACCTCAGGTAAAGTTATGGGAGAGGGGAGCCAATAGGAAAGGAAAGAAAAGAACTTGATTTACACAGTCCTCCAAAATAAGTAACAAATTTTCTATGAAAATATAGATGGCACTTTTGCTGAGGTTCTCCTGAAGGCGTATGGTTTCAAGAACTGAATCGTTTCTGCACCATTGCACGCAACATATGTTCTTTTTCTTCTTGCTTTAAAAAACAGAAACCACCCATCTATTTTTTTTAAATACCTATTCTTATTTTTAAATGCTTTGTTTGAAGCAAGTAGGTAGGACTTGTGATTAGTTGCAGGATAGAATATCACTTTTTTTTTTTTCTTCACAGGATAGGCTATATTCACTAGAATTCCTGGCAAAACAAAACAAAATAATTATACCTCAATCTCAGTATGTGAACTCACACACACAAACTTGCTAAAATTCACAACCCTCTACCTGTTAAGACTGAGGAAACAAAAATTCAGTTTCTCTTGGATGGGCTTCTTTTTTCTTAGATAATTCTTCTTAACAGCCACTGCAGGAGCTTATCTCAGAATTGTAAAGGCATTTCTTTAAGAGCCAGATGGTAAATATTTCAGGTCTATCGTCCATGCCACTGTGGCGATAAGCAGCAACAAAAAAGGAGTATAGCTGTGTTCCAATAAAACTTTATTTGCAAACACAGGCGTGGGGCCAGATTTAGCCTGTTGCTGGTAGTTGCTGGATCACTACTTTGGCTTGAAAGACTTCCATCTGACACCCCCCAATACCAGACCATGTCCCCAAACCTGAGCAGCTGTGTGAGGAGCTTTGAAAAATACTTGCACTTGAGACCCACACCCAGAGGTTCTGGTCTCAGTGTCTGAGGTAAGGCCAGAGCACTTGTTTGCTATAGGCTTCCCAGGACTGAGGGTCTGGGTGCTGGCTGATGCCTCGGTTCAGAGGAGAGGTTCAGAAAATCACTCGGCATCCACCAAAGTCTTGTCTATGCCATGTGCTCTGTTTCATACAAGTTGGCTCCCTCTCAATTGCTCAAGAGTCTCATTCGCCTTTGGCCCTTGCTCCTCTCCCTGGAACACCCTGCATAGGAAAGCAGGTCAATAGCAAATGATCAACATGAACTGGAAACCAGCTTGGGGCTGTTTTCAAACCACCGTCAAGGTGCCCGGAGCATCTTGGTGAGTTTAGCAGATCTCCCCCGATGAGCGTCACACAGGCGCTCAGTGTGGTATTTCTCAGAATCTAGTGTGAACACAGGTCAGCAAGGAATCCTGCTCACGTGCAGGTCCCGATTCAGCCATTGTTGAGCAGAGCTCACAGCTTTGCCTCAAACAAGCTCAGCCTGTCAGCGAGGCCACTAGTTTGCAGACCAGCCTGGTGTTCTTGGCCCACCCTCTGACTTGCTTGGAAAGATTGACTGTGATGACCTTAATGCGTCCCCTCACCATCATGTCCCATAAAATGTATCTGGAGGTGCAACAACCCTATGTTTAAGTCAGAGCATTGCAAATAGACCTACCAAATATGGTGAAAACCCACACTGGACAGTTTATTTCTTTATTTCTCAATGAGCAAAGATAGGCAAAACAATTTTATTTTTGTAGATAAAGAGTTTGACACTGATTTGTAAGCAGTCAACAATGATTAATGAAGTTGTATCGGATAAAATGGCTTTCTTCCCCTGTCTAATCTTGTTGCTCTAGGCTGTGTATGTCTTTATTTTTGCTGAGCATTCACAATCAGCAGACATTTTTGCCAACTTGACAAAATAAAGTGGTTCGTTCTTGTTTACTGTGTAGGAGCTTGAGTCCTTAACAAGGCTATCCATGTTTCCATGGAAAATCTGCGACGGTGTTGTGCAAGGAAGACTGGCTTTGTAGCTGTGTGAGTTATCTGTGCTGTGTAACAAATCAGTGGCTTAAAATGGTGCTCATTTATTGCTGTTGTTCAGTCACTCAGTCGTGTCCAGCTCTCTGCGACCCCATGGACGGCAGCATGGCAGGCTTCCCAGTCCTCCATTATCTCCTGGAGTTTGCTCAGATTCAGGTCCCTTGAGCCGGTGATGCTATCCAACCATCTCATCCTCTGCTGCCCCCTTCTTTTGTCATCAGTCTTTCCCAGCATCAGGGTCTTCTCCAATGAGTCAGCTCTTCGCCTCAGGTGGCCTCTCCTTTACCATCTTGGTTTCTTGGCCTCCGTAGCTCCTGGCTCCTGCACCACTTAGCTGGGTGCTCAGCCCCAGGAACTCACCACAGGGCAAGCAGGTGTCAGCCAGGGCTGCAGCCTCCTCAGAGTCTTAACTGAGGGCCCACCCGCAGGTTCCCCAGGTTTGGGGCAGAATTCGTTGCACTGTGGCCATAGGAGAAAGGCCCCCATTTTCTTGCAGACTATAGGCAAAAGCACCCTCAGAGCTCCAGTGCTCAGGAGCCACTCGTGGTATCCTGAGGCATGGGCTTCCTCAATTTTATTGCTCTCTTAACCCCGCCAGCAAAGGGAACCTTTCACTCCAGCTTCATGAGATGGAGCCTTATACAGCATATCCTCTGTGTGTGTGTGTGTGTGTGTGTACGCTCAATGGTGTCTGGCTCTGACACCCCAAGGACTATAGCCAGTCAGGCTCCTCTGTCCATGGGATTCCCAGGCAAGAATCCTGGTGGGGCTGCCGTTCCCTCCTCCAGGGGAGCTCTGTGACCCAAGGCCTGAACGCACATGTCCTGCGTCTCCTGCACTGGCAGGCTGATGATTTACCATAACGGGAACCTTTGCCACATGATGAACTCTAATCAGGAAAGTGATATCTGACTAGCTTCGCTAGGCATTGAACAAGTCACAAGTTTCCCTTATGTTCAAGGGGAAGGAACTACACAAAGACACGGAATTTAGAGGAAAGGAATTATTGGGGGTCATCTTAACGTTTGTGTATTTTGTTTCCTTTTGCCTTTAGAAAAGAGACATGAGGCCACTTAATATTCGTACATAAAACGGTCCTGACACAGAGCCTAGCTGTATAGTTACAGAAGCAAAGTGAGACAGCACGCAGCAGCATCGTGAAGTTTCATGTGACTGGCAGGCGATGTGCCATCAGCGATCTTTTGATATTACTGCTGCAGCTAGCCGAAGGCTCAGATGGCGGTTAGCATTTTCTGGCGATAAAATACTTCTTAATTAAGGTGTGTGCCTTGTTTGTTTAGACATGATGCCCTTGCACGCTTCATAGATGGCAGTATCATGATCATGTATGCGCTGGGAAACCGAAACACCTGTGTGACTTGCTTTGTTGAAATACTTGCCTGAAATCAGTGGTCTGGAACCAAACTCTCAGTGTCTCTGAGGTTTGTATGTTCTGATACTTTATTTACTTGGAATTTAGATCTTTAAACAATGTATCCCTCATTTCATCTGGCAAATGCTCCTTGTGCTCAATGTCAGGCTCTCTGCTAGACCCTTTGGGGAGCGTTTAGGAGCCTCTGACTGAGGGGCGATCTTGAGTGTTCCCAGAAAAGGAAAGGAAAGGAAAAGTCTGTGAGGTGATGCGTGTGTTAATGAACTTCATTTTAGTGATGGTTTAACAATATGCAAATATGAATTCATGAAATCATCACATCTTACGCCTTAAATATGTGCAGTATTTGTCAGTTATATCTCAGTAAGGCTGGGAGGGAAGTGCACTGTGCAACTCTTTAAGCCTCATTTTCTGCAAAGTGCATCAGTGCCTCTATTTTTAGTGAGTGCATGCACACCCCAGGGGTCTTGGTTTAGAAATGAGTATGTGACCTCTCAGAGTCCTTGTGATGCCTTGAGAATTTTCTCAGTCTTCTGAGAGAGAGCAGACACTCTTTCCTCTGATGAGAACAGAGCAGGATATAAGGGTTGGAGCTGCTGCAGCCACAGTGCAGCCTTGAGGAAGGACTGAGTTTTGAACCAATATGTTGGCGTGAAAGGGAGGAAAAGGAGACAAAGAATGTGTGTGAGAGGGAGAGAGTATTGTTGCTGTTTCATCACTAAATCACGTCCAGCTCGTTTGCATCCCCATGGACTATGGCGCATTGGGCACCTCCGGTCCATGGGATTTCTCAGGCAAGCATGCTGGTGTGGGTTGCCATTTCCTGCTCCAGAGAGTCATACTGACCCAGGGATCAAACCCAACCTGTGTCTCCCGCACTGGCAGGGGGTTCCTCACCACTAGGCCACCAGGGAAGCCCTGACAGCATACTCATGAGATAATCTGAACCCTTGACCAGGCCGTGCTTGGAGGTTAAGAGCTCTAGTGATTTTAGTTCTCTGGCCTGCTTATCTCCCGTTAGTCTATGCAGTTTGGGTAAGACTTGTAAATGAAAGATGCATGACTGACACGCACTGCCTGTCATGGACCTGCCAAACCTACTCTCAAGTCTGCAAGGAGAAGAGATGACTTAGAAGCCCCCTTCATCACACATGCGGGAAAATGTCTGTTTAAAGCTTGTGGGGACTGCACTGATAAGGCCCCTATTTCACAGTTGATACCATGGTCCTGAAAATCTCCATAACTGAATATATCAGAAAGTGAGTGAGACCCTTAGGATCTTCATCTATGATTTGTTCAGAAACCCTAATTTTTGACTGAGTTTTAATTTGGAAACTAAAGATATCTTAAAGCTTTACTTTCCCCAGTCTTTACAAGATACTCATTTGAGAGCAATTCCTATTGTTTTTTTTTTTTTTGGTTTCAGGGAGTTCATTTTTTGAAACTATTTATTGAGCATAATTAATTCAGAATGCTTTTATATTGATTTGGATTAAGCTGAAAAGCATCCAAATGCGTACACTCTGAGGCTATAAAATAAAATAGAAATCAGTTAGTGAGCAGAGCAATGGATTAGCTCAGGAAAGTTAGACCAGCCGAGTCACAGGTAGTCAAGAGTGAGTTTGGTGTCTAGAGCCCATAGGAGGTTTCCAAGGCAGTTAGGTTTGCAGTGGGATTCAGCCTAATTTCTTTGACGAGTGAGTGACTGACAGAGGCTAAAGCAAGACGCTGAACGCTCGGGAAAGACCGGTGTCCGCCTGCCAGCCCATCTCCCTCACACCAGGAGGCTTCCAGCAGACAAGGGATTCCTTGTACTCTGGCCTATGGCACTTAACGCTTTTCCCCATCAGTTTTAAGCATTGATGTAATATGATTATTTTTCCATGGAGAAAAGACCTTTCTTTCCTCATTTATTTCTGTATTCCTGACTTGAGTCCCTGAAAGCATCCACACCTGTGAACACATGCCTCGTTACCTTCACTTTCCTCACGAATGATGTATTTCAGAAGTGATGCGTCTTCCCTTTACCTTAGTCGGGCTAGAGACCGCTGTGAAACTGTCACTGTAATGGGAGGGAGCCATATTCGGAGGTGAGAAGCGGGCTGTACCCCTATCAGGGAGCCCAGGAATCCGTCCCTGACTTTTCTATGAGCCGATGATGTAACTTCTACCCCAAGGGCCTCAGCTCCTCTTCCGTATTTGAGAAACTGTTGTGATCAGCGTGCCCCTCTCACAGAAATGTGGGATCAAAACTGAATACACTGCAGTGAAAGCAGGCTTGTGCGACTCGGGATGAGAATATAAACTGCCATTATTCACGTGCCTGGAGAAAAGACACGGGCGATAGAAAGAGACGGAGATCCCATTCAGCCCCAATTCAGCCCCTTGTCCACTCTCTGTGGGACATTCCTGCTAAAAGACAGGGTGGGAAACAAAGCCATCCATCCCAGGAGTCTGTCCCTTTCTTGACATAACTGTTTGCATCCTTATTTATCTATTTGTTCTGAAGGCTGGGGCTGCCCTGGGTCTTCTCTGTGCACGTGAAGACCTTCTCTCTCTCCAGCTGTGGGTCACGGGCTTCTCGTTGAGAAGGAGGGCTCTCCTCTCAGCTCTTGAGTGCTGGGTTCAGCAGTCACACCACAGTCTTCTCCAGCTGTGGTGTGTGGGCTAGTTACCTGCGGCATATGGAATCTCAGCCCCCCAACCAGGATTGGACCACAGCCCTTGCACTGAGGGGTGGATTCTTAACCGCCGGATCACCAGGGAAGTCCCTTGATGTGATTTTTAAAATGAACTTTGTATCTGATCTCAGAGACCTTCTCCTCCTTACTGAATTCCATGAGTAACTTCCCCTGTGATTTAATATAAACCCCAGAAGGCTCCCATCAAATCAAATACTGATCAAAGTGAAAATTACACGGCTGGAGGGTCTGGGGAAGCACACTGTCTGCCAGCTTGCCTTTTCTGCTTCCTCCTGACCACCTTGCCTTCCAGGAAGAGACTTCAGGAAGATTGCTTCTCCTCTAATGCCTGGCATTTTTTTCTTATCAATGCCATTCACTCTCACTTTCTCCAATAAGTTCCCTGATACACTTTGTTTTATTTAATTTTTTATTTTTTTGAACATCAGAAACATGTTCTACTGGGTATAGCTGATTAACAATCCTGTGGTAGTTTCAAGCGAACAGTGAAGGGACTCAGCCTTACACGTGCACACATCTGTTCTCCCACAACCCCCCTCCCAGCCAGGCTGGCACACAGCACTGAGCAGAGTCCACTGTGCTGGTTATCCATTTTAAATACAGAAGTGGGTACTTGTCCATCCCAAACTCCCTAACTCTCCTTTCTGCCTGGCAACTGTTAAGTTCTCTCTCTAAGTCCCTCTCTCTCTGTTTGGTAAGTAAGGTCCTTTGTTTCATTTCTGAGATCATGGCATCCAGTCCCATCACTTCACGGCAAATAGAAGGGGAATACTTGGAAGCAGTGGCAGCTTTCCTCCTCTTGGGCTCTGAAATCACTGATGGTGACTCAGTTCAGTTCAGTTCAGTTCAGTCGCTCAGTCGTGTCTGACTCTTTGCGACCCCATGAATCGCAGCACACCAGGTGTCCCTGTCCATCACCAACTCCTGAGTTCACCCAGACCCATGCCCATGGAGTCAGTGATGCCATCCAGCCATCTCATCCTCGGTCGTCCCCTTCTCCACAGCCACAGAGTTAAGATGATTGCTTCTTGGCAGGAAAGCTGTGACAAACTTAGACCATGTTTTAAAAAGCAAAGACATCACTTTACCGACAAAGGTCTATGTAGTCAAGGCTATATGGACCACTGTCTTTCCAGTGGTCATGTATGGTTGCGAGAGCTGGGCCATGAGGAAGGTAGAGCACGAAGAATTGATGCTTTCTAACTGCAGTGCTGGAGAAGACTCTTGAGAGTCCCTTGGACAGCAAGGAGATCAAATCAGTCAATCTTAAAGGAAATCAACCCTAAATATTCACTGGAAGGGCTGATGCTGAAGCTCAACTCCAATACTTTGGTCACCTGATGCGAAGAGCCAACTCATTGGAAAAAAACTCTGATGGTGGGAAGGATTGAAGGAAGGAGAGGAGGACGAAAGAGGATGAGACTGTTGGATGGCTTCACCGACTCGATGACATGAACTTGGGCAAACTCGGGGAGACGGTGAGAGACAGATGTCTGGCGTGCTGAGGTCCATGGGGTCATGGAGAGTTGGACACAAATTGGCACGTGAACGGCAACATCCCCTCCCCCTGGCAACTGTAAGTTCCTTCTCTGCATCCATGAGTCTCTTTCTGTGTTGTAAGTAAGTTAATTTGCATCATTCCTTCTCTCTTTTTCTTTGTAGGTTCCACTTGTAAGGGATGCCGTAGGTTATTTCCCACTTTCTGTCTGGCTTCACTCAGCCTGACACTCTCTAGGTCCATCACGTTGCTGCCGTCCCCTTTCTTCACAGAAGTGAGCGTCTCCATATAATCTGATCCTGGAGACACAGGCTGTGGACAGAGACGATTTATGAGGAAGAGAGAATGTTGGGGCTAGGCACAGACTTATTGGCATGAGAAATGAAGTCCAGATGTGACTCGTTTTTGAGGAATACCATAAACACACCTGACTTGTTTCATTTACAACAAGGAGGCGTCTGGGCTTACAGCAGCACTCTCTTTCTTCAGTGAGCTCCTCAACTGTTGTCCCTTCTTTCAGGGGAGAGCTAAACCTGGAGTTCAGGGAGTGATTGATGGCATTTGAATATTGTAGCTCCTTCAATGCCCCAGTTGGTTTTCAAAATTACTGCCTCTTCACCAGCTAATCATTTATTATCCTGGCTTCCTGCAAAGGTTTTCATGTTGGTAACTATCTCCTGCCTTTGCCATTTTTAAGGCCAATATTTAACATGAGGGGTTGAGGACTTTTATAAGTCCATTTAGTGTTATTACTTAAAATATTAGAAGCACACACATCAGAGGAAGCAACAACAACAAAAATATCCTGCTTCTTGTACTTACCTCTACATTGAAAAAGGACGCTATCAAACACCTGGGTTGTTCATGGCCTTCCTAAAAGTATTCAGTTCAGTTCAGTCACTCAGTCATGTCTGACTCTTTGCGACCCCATGAATTGCGGCACACCAGGCCTCCCTGTCCATCACCAACTTCCGGAGTTCACTCAGACTCATGTCCATCATGACAGTGACGCCATCCAGCCATCTCATCCTCTGTCATCCCCTTCTCCTCCTGCCCCCAATCCCTCCCAGCATCAGAGTCTTTTCCAATGAGTCAACTCTTCGCATGAGGTGGCCAAAGTATTGGTGTTTCAGCTTCAGCATCAGTCCTTCCAATGAACACCTAAGGTCTCCTTTAGGATGACTGGTTGGATCTCCTTGCAGTCCAAGGGACTCTCAAGAGTCTTCTCCAACACCACAGTTCAAAAGCATCAATTCTTCAGTGCTCAGCTTTCTTCACAGTCCAACTCTCACATCCATACATGACCACAGGAAAAACCATAGCCTTGACTAGACAGACCTCTGTTGGCAAAGTAATGTCTCTGCTTTTGAATATGCTATCTAGGTTGGTCATAACTTTTCTTCCAAGGAGTAAGCATCTTTTAATTTCATGGCTGCAGTCACCATCTGCAGTGATTTTGGAGCCCTCCCAAAATTGGATCTCCTTGCAGTCCAAGGGACTCTCAAGAGTCTTCTCCAACACCACAGTTCAAAAGCATCAATTCTTCAGTGCTCAGCTTTCTTCACAGTCCAACTCTCACATCCATACATGACCACAGGAAAAACCATAGCCTTGACTAGACAGACCTCTGTTGGCAAAGTAATGTCTCTGCTTTTGAATATGCTATCTAGGTTGGTCATAACTTTTCTTCCAAGGAGTAAGCATCTTTTAATTTCATGGCTGCAGTCACCATCTGCAGTGATTTTGGAGCCTCCCAAAATAAAGTCTGACACTTTTCCCATTGTTTCTCCATCTATTTCCCATGAAGTGATGGAACCAGATGCTACGATCTTCGTTTCCTGAATGTTGAACTTTAAGCCAACTTTTTCACTCTCCTCTTTCACTTTCATCAAGGGGCTTTTTAGTTCCTCTTCACTTTCTGCCATAAGGGTGGTGTCATCTGCATATCTGAGGTTATTGATCTTTCTCCCAGCAATCTTGATTCCAGCTTGTGTTTCTTCCTGTCCAGCGTTTCTCATGATGTATTCTGCATAGAAGTTAAATAAGCAGGGTGACAGTATACAGCCTTGACATACTCCTTTCCCTATTTGGAACCAGTCTGTTGTTCCATGTCCAGTTCTAACTGTTGCTTCCTGACCTAAAAGTATTACATATGTGTTAAAACTCACACGGGAGATGTATCTTAGCTCCTTGCCATTCAGAGTGTGATCTGTGGGCCAGTCAGATTGAGTGCCCTGGGAACTTGATATAATTGCAGAGTCTCAGGCCTCACTCCAAAACAGAATCTGTACTTTAGCAAGATCCCCAGGTGACGTGGGTTCACATTAGACTTTGAGAAGTTTTGTGACAATTTTGTTAGTAATGCCATAAGGGTCTTCCCTGGTGGCTCAGATGGTGAAGAATCTGCTGAAATGCAGGAGATGTGGGTTGACCCCCTGGGTTGGGAAGATCCCCTGGAGGAGGAAGCGGCAACCCACTCCAGTATTCTTGCCTGGAGAATCCCGTGGACAGAGGAGCCTGGCGGGCTGCAGTCCATGGGGTCACAAAGAGTCAGACATGACTGAGGGACTAACCCAGCCGGCAGCCAGAAATGCCACAGGGACTAAGGATGGAGAAGGCTCTGCATTTCCTACAGTAACGAGGACCACTGTGTGTTCAGATCTGCCCTGGGCTCCCACTGTGATGACATCAGAGGAAGACGAGCTAATTGGGACATAATGTCACTTGTCACTCTTTCACAATGCTGTCCTTTTAAAGCCATCAGTGGGACACTCCTAAAAAGCATGACATAGCTGTCACCAATTAGCTGATGAAAAATGACGTGCGTGCCCATGAGGCCTGGGCCATAGATGGCAACCATGCCCTGCTCAGCTTCCTGCATCAGCAAAGCCCAGTCTTGTAAACTCTGCCTGAGATCTCTCCTCCACTGAGCAAACATGATGTCCCCTGACCAGCTAACATCATTTGTGTTCCTCTCCTTGATGTAAAGAAACCACATATCTCCAAGGCATCCAATTTCTGAAAATCAGAGCAAAAAGCAAGATATAACATGTAAAAAAAATGTGTCTGCCCCCAAACAATATATTTTTATATCAAAGTATTATTGTTGACTCAATTAGGTGTGATGTATTGAAGGTAAACCGCTCACAGAACAATGAAAGTCTTACCTCTCTAAGAGTAGAAAGCACTTTGAAAGGCGCATGTCTACAGGTTTTGAAGGAAACAGAAAGAGAAGTCACTGTTTATGCTGTTGCTGTTGTGCAGTCGCCGAGCTGTGTCTGACTCTTTGGGACCCTACGGGCTGCAGCTCGCCAGGCGTTCCTGTCCTTCACTATTTCCTGGACTTTGCTCAAATTCATGCTCATTGAGTCGGTGATGCCATCCAACCATCTCCTCCTCTGCTGTCCTTTTCTCCTCCTGCCCTCAATCTTTCCCAGCAGCAGAGTCTTTTCCAATGAGCCAATTCTTCACATCAGGTGGCCAGAGTACTGGGGTTTCAGCTTCAGCATTTGTCCTTTCAGTGAATATTCAGGGCCGATCTCCTTCAGGATAGTCTGGTTGGATCTCCTTGCAGTCCAAGGGACTCTCAAGAGTCTTCTCCAGCACCACAATTCAAAAGCATATTTCACTTTTTGCTCTATTTTAGTTGGCACCAAATTTACCTGACTCAATAGCATTCCATTAAAATATCCATGAAGAGATAGAAAAACAAGGGAAAATTGTAACAACCAGAAGTGATCATTAGGACTCAAAGAAGCTAGTGCGGGGCTTTGAGGAGAACCTCGGGCACAGTGACCGAGGCTTCCGCACAGCGTCTGTAACAGCCCCGAGGACGTGGGGAGACTGAAGGGCCCTCTTCTTGCGTTTAAGTCCTAGGACTCGAACTTAGTTGCAAAAACAGATGAGGCAGTTCTCTGACTCTGCCCCCTTTCTGCATTCGTTCACAGATGGGAGTTCACAGAAACAACAGAGCAAGAAAGGTGGGGTGAAAGTGCAGGTGGCTGAGGCGGAGGTACCCTGAGAAGGGAACCATCTCCCAGGAAGACTGTGTTGCTAGCAGGGAGCTCTGTGCTCAGACTTTTCTGGAGATGATAGATTTTTTTCCCTCCTTACTTTCACGTGCCATTCATTCTGATAATCAGAGGTTTAAGCATGATGGGTAGAGGAAGATTTTAAATTCAAAGATAATCGCTTTACCCTATCCTTCTCATTCCCAAATATCCCCAGCCTTCTGCAGAGCTGAGGCCGCCTGGTGGGTGGCAGGTGGGAGTCTCTGGTTCTTGCCAAGCTGGAGCTGCTCTGACAGGGTCTTGATCAAGGGGTGCAAGTGCATCCTGTTTCTCAGGAACTAGAGGAGGCAGGAGAGAGGTTGGAGGCTCTCTCACTGTATGTCCTCCAGCCTAGATGTCTCCAGTAATAAAAGCTTTGTTGTTCTCCAGCTGGTGACACTTTTGCCTCACCTCAGAGTTGGGTAAAACACTTGAACAGGAACGATAAGTGATGCCTGAAAGAGTACAAGATACAGGAAACAATGAACAGTTAGGTTAAAATGAATATATTAGGTTAAATATATGTGATTACTGTGACCGGTGTGTTAACTAATCTCAAGCTATTAACCTGAAAAAGAAACATGACCAAGAAACTCTCGATGAAGGATGTTAGGAAAGACATTTACATAAAATTCACAAAGAAGCCTGCATTTAGATATTTTTCTAAATAAGTTTATAGATCCAGTTATTTTTCCATGTGTACATATTAAAAGGTAGCAAGTTTTAAAGTCTGAATATTTTAAATATGCCACAGCATTTTTAATATTTACTGCAATTTTCTTTTTCCTTTTTAAATATATCAGAAGCTGGAAAACTACAAGCAATCTGGGTCTCTCTTGACCCCTCAAAGATCTTCCTAAGACCCCACTGAAGTGGCTGTAGACCTTGGTCAAGGACCATCCCCACTCACTTTGATGAGGTCTCAGTTTATTCAAATATGAGTAAAGGGAAAACAAGTGAAGCATTGTCTAGAAAAAATGATCTCCAAAAATTCTAAAAAAGGAAAATGACGTCCAGGTGTCACAAAGATGGTCCCTCTGGAAGTTACTCGTGCAACAACAAGGAGAAATTGCGTGAATGTGTTCATGGTCCACACGGGAATGCAGAGAAGGGCATTCTCTGAAACAGCAGCGGGAAGTCAAGGGGGAAAAGGCTCTGTGCAGGCCATGTATCTTAGAAGAGACGGATGAGGTTAGGGATGGCTCGAGGAAACTGAAAGTGAAGATGTGGAATTCCACTCCGCACCAGAGACGCTGAGGAACTGAGGACCCTCTGAAGCTGAAGCACATCCCTGGCATAAGGGATACATATGAAAAGTTTTCTGAAAATATAGCAAAAGGAGTCCATAATGTAAAATCAGTTTAGAGACACAGAATGAAGACTTAAGAGATCTGTGCTCTGAGTTCCAAAAGAAAAGACCAAAACAGAACTACAAAAAGTATGGGATACGAGCCTGTCTGCTTATGACGACAACAACAGTGGTAGTCCCTCTGATTTTAGCAAAATACAAAAATGAAATCTGAGAAGGGATGCTGTCCTCTGAGCAAAATCAGAAGAGAAGAGAACCACAGGGGGTGCAGATGGTCATAATTTTTAAACAGCATCAAGAACCCTAATGGGGAAAGGAAAATAGTTCCCTGACACAGCAAGGCAAAACAGACTGGCTTCAGAACGATTATATACAACTCTTGAAGTTACAGAGCCAGAGGTCAGCTGCAGCTTTCTAAAGTTGTGTGCTCGTGCAAGAATGAATGCCTTGCCATATAGTAGCTCATGGTTAAAGGCAATTATTTTAGGTCATCAAGGGCTCAGAAAATATAGCATGCTTGGAGCAAAAATGATAGATAAATATATATTTCACTTATAAGCAATGGAAAAAAATTAAGGGCTTGAGAACAGTGAAATCTTAGCATAAAAGTATTAGAGGCAAACATTTAAACAGTCAGAGAGAGTATTGAGATCATACAATTTTATACATCCAGACACCAAACTGGAGGCATGTATCCCACTCACTCTTGAATGAAAGGTTTAGTGAAAAGAATGGATGTTTCTTTTTTTTTTTTGCCTTTAAAATAAATTATTTCCACGTAAGTAGTTGTTCAGTTGTGTCCAACTCTTTGCAACTCCAGGGACTGCAGCACGCCAGGCTCCCCTGTTATTCACTGTTTCCTGGAGTTTGCTCAAAGTCATGTCCATTGAGTCGGTGATGCCATCCAACCATCTCATCCTCTGCTGCCCGCTTCTCCTCCCGCCCTCAATCTTTCCCAGCATCAGGGTCTTTTCCAACGAGCTGCTCTTCACATCAGGTGACCAAAGTATTGGAGCCTCAGCGTCAGTCCTTGCAGTAGCCAATAGACACTTGGATTGTGACTATATGGACATGTTAACTGAATGAGATGTGTGATGACACATTTGTGGTTTGGGCATTTTATCTAGAGGCCCACGATGACAAGTGGCATCTCTAGTGAAACCAAGACCCTTCTGCCCTCAGCTTGGCGTCTTGCTCCTGATTTTCTCTACAGACGCTTAGAAGTTACAGTGGCACCTTTGTAGATTTCCTCTGGGCCTTCCTGGGATAGCTAATCACTTTCAGTGAGTTTAGCTTGATTGCAGCTGCTTGGCTGAGTGAGAGGGGGAAGGCAAGCTCTTCCGTACAGCCAGCACTAAGGACAGAGTCCTGCCTGTCCCACTCCGTGACGTCAGATGGTCCAGCGCCCGAGAACTGCCGGCCGCTCTCTCCTCCACGCTGTGAAATGTTCCCGTTTCTAAGTCTGGACCTCATTTTATTTTGAGGAAGGAAATTTGGAAACGGCTCTCTTTGTTCCATTACAGTAGTTTTGGTTCAGTCTAGCTCTTATTAAGTGGTCCTGTCCAGCCTCTCCCAGCACTGCGTGATTGAGGCATTCATTAGCGGGCAGAGAGCCCCACACAGACTGCTCTCAGCCAAGAGCGGACATTTGGGGGCTGTCAGCTGCTTGGATTTATCCTGAATACACAATCTGCATGAAACCTTCCCTCCAGACGTTTATGAACATGAGAGGGGCGGGAGTGGAGATTGGCAGGGTGGGAGGGAGTCAGTTTAACTTACTTTATATATTAGACAACACAGGGTAAATGACGTTTGGAATTAACGAAGCGTATAATTATAATTACATGGCTGGTTCATCATCCTACCTCCCAGATCGCGCCTGAAATCAGCAAACATCATAATACACGCACAAGTCTTCGTTCAGTGGCTGTCTAGCTTGGAGTGGGTGTTCAAAAGCTTAACTCTCAGGGTGAATAACCAGCTAGTCCTCCAGCAAAAAACCAAATCAGGCCCTGACCAATGGCAGCAGTGGGATTAAGAGAAACAGCGTGTATCTCGGCTCCTGACTTCACAGTTTGGGGAGGTGGGATTACAGGCAGGAGAGCGGCTGCCGCAGAACACAGCGTCTCGCAATGCGCTCCTTGCCCACAGCAGCAGTGGTGAGTGCGGATGAGGGGGTGTCCGAGACTGCTGTTCACTAAACAGTGGCCGTGGTCCGGGGGCTGTGCCAGCCTGGTTTGTGGCAGTCGATGGCGTGCAGTATTTTACACAGAATAGACACTCAATAGATGTTCAATAAATACATCAATATTTGATTTTGAAATATGCATGTATTTATACAAATGTACTGCTGGCCACCTGATATGAAGAGCCAACTGCTTGGGAAAGACCCTGATGCTGGGAAAGATTGAGGGCAGGAGGAGAAGGGGACGACAGAGGATGAGATGGCTGGATGGCGTCATCGACTCAATGGACATGGGTTTGAGCAAACTCTGGGAGATGGTGAAGGACAGGGAAGCCTGGCTGCTGCAGTCCGTGGGGTTGCAGAGTTGGACACGACTTGGTGACTGAACAGCAATGATACATATGCAGTGTGTGTATTCACACGCACACATGTATTCAGAAGCGCAGGGTGAAGAACAAGGAATTTTGCGTTCAGTGGATCGGGCCTATGCCTAGGCACCATGTAATTAAACATATAGACTTAGGAGGAGTTCTGTCACAGCTTTCCTTTTCCATCTTACTGTTGTTGACATTCTTGCTGTCTCATAACTTCTACTTCACTCTAGTAATCTGCAAGGAAGATCATGTCACTTTCCTAAAAATGCCAGCTCTGAGCAGGCTGTTGTTCAGTCGCTCAATCCTGTTTGACTCTTCCTGACCCTATGTATTGCAGGCACTCCAGGCTTCCCCATCCTTCACCATCTCCCTGAATTTCCTCAAACTCATATCCATTGAGTCAGTGATGCCATCCAACCATCTCATCCTCTGTCATCCCCTTCTCCTCCTGCCCTCAATCTTTCCCAGCATCAAGGTCTTTTCCAAAGAGTCAGTTCTTCACATCAGGTGGCCAAAGTATTGTATCTTCAGCATCAGTCCTTCCAATGAATATTCAGGACTGATTTCTTTCGGATTGACTGGTTGGATCTCCTTGCAGTCCAAGGGACTCTCAAGAGTCTTCTCCAGCACCACAGTTCAAAAGCATCAAATCTTCAGCGCTCAGCCCTTTTTGTGGTCCAGCTCTCACATCCATACATGACTACTGGAAAAACCACAGCTTTGATTACACAGCAATTTGTCAGAAAAGTCACATCTCTGCTTTTTAACACACTGTCTAGGGCGGTCATAGCTTTTCTTCCAAGGAACAAGCATTTTTAATTTCATGAGCTCCCCAGATTCAGATCTTATGGGCACACTGTACATTTTGATATTTGGCCCAAACCCCTAATGGGGGTGGCGGTTCATTCTCCTGCCTCTGGAAGAGGAGCTTGGCCAGGATCCTTGCAAGGTATGGGCAGCCAAGGGGTCCGTATGCCATCCAGGGTCTGCTCCCTGTGAAAGCCCAGCAGGGAGCTGCCCGGCGGCCGGTCCATCATGAGGGTGGATGTGCTTCGTCTCCTGGTTCACTGTGGCATTTTGGGTTTTGGATATTTCAGTGTTCTGCAGACTAGCTATGTAGCATTTCGTGAATATCTGATATAACGGAGAGAGTGTGAACTAACCCTCGATATCCAATCATAAGAAGCTAGTTCTTAGAACCTAGTTCTAAGCTAGTTCTAGGCCCTCTTTGCCATATTTAAAAATAGTAGTGACGATATTTGTGCATCACTACTCAGAGGACTGCTGTTGTGCAGTCGCTGAGTCCTGTCCAGTACTTCGCGACCCCACGGACTGCAGCACACCAGGCTCCTCCGTCCTCCACTCTCTCCCGGAGTTTGCTCAAACTCATGTCCACTGAGTCAATGATCCCATCCAGCCATCTCACCCTCTGATGCCCTCTTCTCCTCTTGCCCCCGACCTTTCCCAGCACCAGAGCCTTTTGCAGCGAGCCAGCTCTTCACATCCGGTGGCCAAAGCACAGGAGCTTCAGCATCTGTCTGTGCTGAACGCTTAGTCATGTCCGATTCTTCAGTCCGTCAAGTGAATATTCAGGGCTGATTTCCACTAGGATGGACTGTCCAAGGAGCTCTCAAGAGTTTTCTCCAACACCACAGTTCAAAAGCATCAATTCTTCAGCCTTCTTCATGGTCCAACTTTCACATCCATACATGCACACTCAGAGGCCTAGCAGAAATACACAGATACACAGATAGTTTGAGGAGCCAAAAGGGGCCTGTGAAGGCTCAGGGATCAGTGGCAGCGGGTGAGTAGACAAAGACGATGGGGCAGGGAGAGGAGATTCCTGGAGTGCAGCTGCACTGATCTGCTGCAACAGGCCCTGATGGAGAAGACTTGCAGCCGCAAGATTGCACTCCTGCCCAAACTGACTTGGCAGACCGGAGCAACAGGCCCTGATGGAGAAGACTTGCAGCCGCAAGATTGCACTCCTGCCCAAACTGACTTGGCAGCCAGAGCAACACAGAATAGACACCCTGCCTCTTTCTCTTTTGCTCTCTGTATTTTTCGCTGGAGCCACCCTTGTTTCGTTAGCGTCACTGGAGTGAGGCCACATATGGCAGCCTCCCTGGGTGATGTCAGCAGAGAATGCAGAGCGGACCTGGGCACGACCAGGACGATTTTCCTTTTGTCTTTTCCTCCCTGGGTTTCCCTTCAGCAGCTTCCCTCCGCTCATTGTCACAGACTTCCCAAAAGGCAGCCGCCTCCATGCCCCAAGACACGGAGCCCTCTCCTCGGTCACTCTGTGGATCCACTGTCTCTGTTTTTCTCCTTCCTTTGCACTTACCTGGGTTTCCCTGGTGACTCAGCTGGCGCAGAGTCTGCCTGCAATGCGGGAGACTTGGGCTCCATCCCTGGGTTGGGAAGATCCCCTGCAAAAGGGAAAGGCAACCCGCTCTAGTATTCTGGCCTGAAGAATTCCATGGACTGTATAATTCATGTGGTCACAAAGAGTCGGACACATCGGAGTGACTTTCACTTCACTTGCACTTATGTATCAGTTTTTTCTGTGATTACAGGACCTGTGATTACACAACCATAGAATCTTAGTGGCTTATAATCATGTTTATCTGAAAATACCGATTTTGCATCTCCAAAGCATCTCTGATAGGTACATTTCCCCGAGTCATGTTTTATTTGTGGTTTAGTGTGTTACATTGATCGTGCAAATTTTTCTTTATGTGCTGATTTGTCTAGAGTGTTTCTTAAGGTTTTTCTTTGAAAAGAAATTATAAGGCCTTCCTGGGAAGGCTTTTTCAAGAAATTCTAAGGGCTTCCCCTGGTGACTTAGCCGGTGAAGAACCTTCCTGCAGTTGGGGAGACCTGGGTTCAGTCCCAGGGTGGGGGTGCTCTGGAGAAGGGAGCGCTGCCCTCCCCAGTGTTCCTGCCTGGAGAGTTCTAGCACTCTCACTTTAGGAGACTTAGGGCTGGGCAACCAGACAACCTAGAAGCCCTTTCTATCCTTAAAGTCAAGTTAGTCTTAAGAAAATAAAAACGCTATGTTCTTCTAATGCTTACTCTTATCCCATGAAGCCTGATCTTCGTCATGTCTCAGAGAGTGCCCAGATGCTCAGTCATGCCCTGCTCTTTGTGACTCCATGGGCGCTAGTCTGCCAGGGTCCTCTGGTCATGGGATTTTTCTGGCAAGAATACTGGAGCAGATTGCCATTTCCTTCTCCAGGAGGTCTTTGTGACCCGTGTCTCCTATGTCTTCTGCATTGCAGGCGGTTTCTTTAGCACTGAGCCACCTGGGAAGCCCTATGTCGCAGTGGGACCTGAAAAAGAGCTGAAATTATGAGTGCCTATGGTTGATGCCTTGTGTACCGATATCACTTTACAGTGTCCCGCCTTATCTAAGGCCCCAGGCAGATCCCAGAACCGCAGATGGTGCTGAGCCTTGTATATACTGTGTTGCCCCTCAATCGACACGCCTCTGGTGGAATCCCTGGTGGCTCAGCTGGTAAAGAGCCTGCCTGTCAACGCAGGAGGCAGAAGAGAGGCAGGTCTGACCCCTGGATCTGGAAGATCCCCTGGAGGAGGGCGTGGCAGCCCACTCCTGCATTCTTGCCTGGAGCATCCCATGGACAGAGGAGCCTGGTGGGCTGCAGTCCACGGGGTCGCAGAGCATAGGACACCACTGAGTGACTATCACACATGCCTATAATAGAGCTTAATTCATAAATTAGGCACAAGAAGTAATAACAAAAACTAATACAAGAATTATAACTTTATGCCGAAGTGAAAGTTCTGTGAGTGTGGCTCTCAAAATACTCGATTTTACTATACTCACCCTTCTTATGAGGATGCGAGGTTGTAAAGTGTCTGCGAGACGAGGTGAAGTGAGCAGGGTGACATCAGCCCTGTGAGGCAGCATTAGGCTGCTGTGGACCTTCTGGATACATCAGGAGAAAGAACGTCTGCTTCGGGTGACCTTGGGATGTGGAGCTTTGACGACATGGAGGGTTGGATGCCAGGAACATGTGACCACAGTGATGTCAGGGCAGGACAGAGCAGGTGGGGCAAGGCTTTATCACACTGCTCAGAATGGCAGGCAGTGTAGGCCGCATGAATTGTTTGCTTCTAGAACTTTCCATTTAATACTTTCACGCCAGTATTGACTATGGGTAACTGAAACCACAAAAAGCAAAATGGTAGATAAGGAAAAACCGTAGACTCTCAGTGAGGCGTATTTAGAGCCAATTATCATAGGTGTCCAACAGGAAGTGGCAGTTAGCTCCATGCCTTGATGAAGAGTGTGTTATGGGACCCTTTTTCACAGAAAACAAGGGTTGCCCAAGTTTTGGGGTAAAAAGAAGGTTTGTTGGGGCTTTAACTCTAGAGCAGGAAATTGCCAGGTGGCTCATGGGTAAAGAATCCACCTGCCAATGGAGGAGATACAGAAGATGAGGGTTCGATCCCTGGGTTGGGAAGACCCCCTGGAGAAGGAAATGACAACCCACTCCAGTATTCTTGCCTGGAAAAATCCCCCATGGACGGAGGAACCTGGCGGGCTATAGTCCACAGGGCTGCCATAGAGTTGTATACAACTGAGTGACTGAGCGCACACAAGGAGAATTCCTTCCTTGGATAACCCCGAAAACTAAAGTCATGGGAAAAAAATACAAGGAAGCATAAGGAGAACTAAGAACCCAGCACCAAAGAAAGTACATAAAACCTCCAGATCCGCTGGGAGCCAGAAAAGGGGGTTAAGGCAAAAGTTATAAAGGCAAGAACTGAGAACTCTGAGGAAAGAAAAGCAGGAAGATGTGCAAAGGTCATATCTTCTAGAAATGTCCTTAAATACCAGAGCATCTCAAGGAGCAATAAAGGTCTGATCTATTTACATCTTTAAAATATTGCATCATTTTAAACATCACAATGAATTTCCACTCAGAAGTATAAAAATCATGGTATAGATTGACATTCATTTGTAACAATGCTTTTAACAAAAAGTTTTCAATGAAAATGTGTGCTATACAGAAGACAGTTATAAAATTTTTGAATTGAAATCACACAAAACACACACAAATTCCTGGAGCAGCGTCGTCCAGCCTGAGGAACCAGGTTTAAAGTTCAGTGCTCCCTTCTTTGAGCCCACCAGTGTCCGTCTGTAACTGAGTACATCATCTCATTTGCGCCTGACGTTAGAGCCTTGAACGTGGGGGTTTGATGTCTATGAAGCCTGACCCGAGTCTCCTTGTCTTGTCTCCTCTGCCCATCCCAGAATGGATCTTGCTGGTAACTCATCTTTATCAGCCCTCTGAGTATGGCTGACTTCAAGGGTTAGAAATAATGCTATGAGTTTATAGGGCCCTGAAAAATAAACAAAACTGATTTAACATTTCTTGTGCATTTATGATAGACAAAATGCCCGAGAGACATGTTTTATTAATGTTTTTGTTTGTTGGCATCTTTCATTGTTTTGCATATTAACCCTTCTTTGTGTTTTAATTTTGCCAGGACATGTGGTTTTCACAACCACAGGAAGTCTAAAAAGGAAGTTTTGGCAAGTACCTCTTTAATTTGATGCTTGTAGACAGAGAGTATGAATAAATTGTGTTAAAATGTATTAATTATCCAATGTGGCAGTCGAATCAGTTTCAACAAGAGGTTGCCAGTGTTCTCCATTGTTTTCTGTTCAGCAGTCACAGCCCAGAATAATTTTCAGAAACTGCAAAACAGAGAACGTTAGGAACACACCAAAGTTAGCAGAATGGACAGTACGTGCTATTTGCGGAACTTCTCCACCTAAACAGTTGCACTTATGTTAATAATTCACTGCTTTGCAAGGACAACTTAACTGAACGTTGAGAAAAGAAATTTGATTCCGGTAGTTTGGAAGGAAGGCAACCCTCCAGCATTGCCTGGCGGTCCAGAGGGTCCCAAGAGAGTCGGACGTGACTCAGCAACTAAGCAGCAACAGCAGCCCTCCGCGGAGCCCGTCACTCGGGAACACCGTAACACACTGTCTAGCACCTCTCAGCATTTCAAATGTGATTCATTTAAAATGTTGCTTTTGAATTAGTTTCAACAACGTGCATTAAGACAGCTTTTGAAGTTAGCTTTTAGATTCCTAGAATGCTACGTATTAATTCATATCCATAGATTCAAGAAAGTGTTCCTCATCACCATGGCTGATATGAATCCTTATCACACACCTAACCTACCTTTTGAGGTGTTATCCTTTTTATCATGAATTATTTTTGTTTACTTTGCATCTTATCTACCAAATTTTAGTCTACCTAAATCATGTATTTGAAGGAACTCATAGTTGCAAGTGACAGAAGCCCAGTTCCAAACAGGGAATTTACCGACTCGTATATTGCCAGGGGTAAACCTGCTTCAGGTAAGGCCAGATCCTGAAGCTCAGATCGGAACAATATGAGCCTGTTTCTCCCCATCTCAGATCAGCTTTCATCATGGTTGACTCAATTCCCAAGTAGCCTTTCTCCATGCATAGTAAGAAGGCTACAGATTATTCTAGGCTTGTATTCCACCAGCTTATCAACTAAAGAGATGGTGTTCTCTTAATAGTTTCAATGAACGGTATTGGCTCCGCTTGGGTGATGGATCCATCTATGAACCAGAGTTGTGGCCGAGGGATGGTGGTCCTCTGAATGGCTCTGCTGAGAGCACATACGTGGAGAATAGAGTAAAAATGTCTTTGAAAAGGAAAAGCTGTGTTTTCCTGGAAGAAAGAGGAATGAATTGTGGCAGGTAAATTCAGCACATACCTTACAGAGCAGGACTGTGCCTGAGGTCATCCAACCTCATTCAGCACCCCTGACCCCGTCCCTGTATCATCCACTCACTACAATCCACACCTTGAGCTAGAGCAAATATCAGATAAATGAGTGTGTGTGTGAAATGCCAGAGCATTGTGGGAAATGATGGGTCCCGAAGGCCACGAGTGCTGGTTTCAAATTTTGGCTCCATCATATACCAGCTGAGGAAATCTGGGGGAAATTACCATATAAGCTCTCACTTCCCTGTAATAATAGAGATTCCTCAGAGGAAGAAATGAGGAAACACATGCACATTGTAGAGTTGTTTTGTTTTTTGGAAAAAAAATAAAGGAGCACACACTTTACTAAAATGCTGGTCTATTAATTATATAATTATCATCTAAATTCAATATTTTAAGTTTGATATTTAACTATTAAAACTTAGTTGGTTATGCATACAATTAAACACAGTTCAGTATTTATTGATTTGGATTCAAGTATATATTATAATTTTTAATTCAGCATCTGTGTTTTTCATGAAATTAAATTGAGAAGCACCACTTAAGAAGATCTCTCTTGATCTGTTTGCTTTCTAATATTTTTTGTTTGCTTGTTTTTGGCCATGCTGGGCTTTGCTGCCGCTCAGGCTTTCTCTAGTTGAGGCAAGTGGGTCCTGCTGGCTGAGGCACCGGCTTCTTATTGTGGAGGCTTCTCGTTGCTGAACGCGGGCTCCTGGACACTCCAGCTTCAGTAGCGGTCACACGTGGGCTCGCAGTTGCGGCTCCCAGCTCCAGAGCGCAGGCCCAGTTGTTGGGGTGCCCCGGCCGAGCTGCTCTGCTGCGTGTGGGATCTTCCCAATCAGGGATGGAAGTCGTGTCTCTTGCACTAGCAGAAGGATTCTTTACCACTGAGCCACCAAGGAAGCCCCTGATTTATTTTCTTTTTAAAAATATGTGCTTCTCTAATGCTAGGAGTGGACTGATGGACAGGGAGGCCCGACGTGCTGCGATTCATGGGGTCGCAAAGAGTCGGACACGACTGAGCAACAGAACTGAACTGGACTGAGCTGACGTAAGCATATAAAGGAAGGAGAAAGACAGCATTTTTAAGCTTTGAGACAATATTTTACTCTTCTTATTTTGATTTATACTCAACTCAAGAGGAAATATTGTGCTAGAGTTATCATTTGTATACATAATATCAAAGGAGATCAAACCAGTCAATCCTAAAGGAAGTCAATCTAATATTCATTGGAAGGACCTATGCTGAAGCTAAAGCTCTGATATTTTGACCACGTAACGCAAAGAGCCAGCTCCTTGCAAAGACCCTGATGCTGGGAAAGATTGAAGGCAAAGGGAGAGGGGGGAGCAGAGGGTGAGATGGTTAGGTAGCATCACCGACCAGTTGACATGAATTTGAGAAAACCCAGGGAGATATTGGAGGACAGAGGAGCCTGGCATGCTACAGTCCATGGGGCGGCAAAGAGTCAGACCTGACTTAGCGACTCAACAACAAAAACGGGTAGGATAAATATTCAGTTTGTTGCTTCCTTCCCTTCTCCTGTGTGCCTTCCCATGTTTCCTCGGAGGCATCCACGCTGATGTTTTGCTTTTCAACAGCCCCAGGAAGGTAAAGAACTTGTCATGCTGACTCAGGAAGCCACCTGTTGGCGCTGTTTGGTTGTTATTTGAGAAGATAGAAGAGATCTAAAACCAAATCATATCTTCAGTAGTTTACTTGATATTAAATCTGACCAGGCATAGCATGTGTTTTTATACACTGACAAAAATGAGATTGCAGACTGCCATTCAGCTATGGGGCCACAGGGAAAAAAAAAATCTTGTAACAGAACATTGATGTGTTTCCCCATCAAAAATTAGTTTAGGTAGGTGTTAAATAAAGATAATTGCAAGATATATGCACGCATGCTTCAGCTAAGTTGCTCAGTCATGTCTGGCTCCATGTGACCCCAGGGACTGCAGCCCACCAGGCTCCTCTGTCCTTGGGATTTCCCAGGCAAGAGTACTAGAGTGGCTGCCATGCCCTCCTCCAGGGGATCTTCTCGACCCTGGGATGGAACCCGTGTTTCTAACATCTCCTGCAATGGCAGGCGGCTTCTTCACCAGGGATGTCTCCTGCACTGGCAGGCGGCTTCTTTACCAGGGATGTCTCCTGCATTGGCAGGCGGCTTCTTCACCAGGGATGTCTCCTGCATTGGCAGGCGGCTTCTTCACCAGGGATGTCTCCTGCATTGGCAGGCGGCTTCTTCACCAGGGATGTCTCCTGCATTGGCAGGCGGCTTCTTCACCAGGGATGTCTCCTGCACTGGCAGGTGGGTTCTTTACCACTAGCGCCACCAAGGAAGCCACTAAGAGGCATGTTGGACAGCACTGAACCCGATCCCTATGTGGACTCTGGGAAATCCAGGGACAGAGCAACAGCAACAATGACAACAAAGCCCCGTGTATTTTGCAAAGGGCTGAGAGGTGCTCTTCATGACAGCACCAGCTGCCAGGCGAGATGCTCGCGAAGGAGGTGGCTGATCAAGCCAAGACCACGGCCCTTCTTGCTGTCGCCTTCTGTAGAGCTGGCCCAGGACAGTTTAGCAAAAAATAAGCTCCTGAAGGTGGAATTGTTGCAGGGAGAAATCAATTCTGACTCCATGTTGGAACTGTTTCTTTGACTTTCTTTCTGTTGCTTTTCTTATTATAATCACACATAATGGCCTGCCTCAGAGAATCCTGCCCTTCTGCCTGACTGCTAAGCTAACTTGCCTTTGTTCAGAACCCAGTCCACCTGTTAATAGCAGGAAGAAAGGGATTGACACATCCCCCTGCCTGAGGCTTGCTAGTCCAGGAGATATTTGCAAGATTAAAGACCTTTTCACTCTGTCTCCTCATCTCCTCCATCTCTGATCTGTAAAAGAACTTGGCATCCAGACCCCATAAGATGCCAGATCCCCCTTACTTTTATTTTGAGAGCTAGTCTGCCATCTTTTCCGTCTAAAGTCGTATTCCTTACCTCAGTGCCGCCTCTGGACCTGTCATGGGGAGAGCAGAGTAAGCTTGGAGTTGGTAACATAATCAATCCAGCCTTAAGTCCTATTCCCAAACATTATTTAGCTTTGAATATTTCAGTACTTTTCGAACATTTCCACTAACAAGACTCTAAGGATGGAGAAGAGCAAACTCTTATATCTGAAAGGGGAATAGACTGAAGTGATGTTTTACTTTAAAAAGTAAGTTACTATACACTTTAAATATATACATTTTATTTGTCAATTGCACCTCAATAAAGCTGGGGAAAGTAATTCACGTATTTTGTTGATCAGTCTCTCAGTAGTGTCTGACTCTTTGTGACCCCATGGACTGCAGCACACCAGACTCTCCTGTCCTTCACTATCCCCAGAGTTTGCTCAGACTCAAGTCCATTGAGTCAGTGATGTCATCCAGTGATCTGATCCTCTGTCATCTCCTTCACCTCCCGCCTTCAATCTTGCCCAGCATCGGAGTCTTTTCCAATGAATCAGCTCTTCGCATCAGGTGGCCAAAGTATTGGAATTTCAGCTTCAGCATCAGTCCTTCCAATGAATATTCAGGACTGCTTTCCTTTAGGACGGACTGGTTGGATCTCTTTCCTGCCCAAGGGACTCTCAAGACTCTTCTCCAGCACCACAGTTTGAAAGCATCAATTCTTTGGCACTCAGCTTTCTTTATAGTCCAACTCTCACATCTTCATATGACTACTGGAAAAACCATAGCTTTGATTTAGATGGACCTTTGTCAGCAAAGGGATGTCCCTGCTTTTTAATATGCTGTCTAGGTTTGTCATAGCTCTTCTTCCAAGGAGCAAGCGTCTTTTAATTTCATGGCTGCAGGCACTGTCCGCATTGATTTTAGAGTCCAAGAAAATAAAATATGCCGCTGTTTCATTGTTTCCCCGTCTATTTGCCGTGAAGTGACAGGACTGGATGCCATGATCTCAGTGTTTCGAATGTTGAGATTTAAGCCAGCTTTTCCACTCTCCTCTTTAGTTCCTCTTTGCTTTTGGCTCTTCGGACGCTTGGAGGCCATAGACAAAACTTTATGCACATCAGGACCCAGGGGAAGAACTAGAGACCCCCACAACAGACTGGGCCAGGCCCGCCTGTGACCGTTTGCAGGTCTCCTGTGGGGTCAGTGGCAGCCTGCGGTGGGACACAGGCTCCGGCAGCGGCAGTCCTAGAGGCTGTGTGGCCTAGCCCTCCTGGGGGAGATCGCAGCAGCCCCACTGCAGACACTAGGTGGGCAGCATACAGACTGGAGAACCACGATGCCAAAGAAGTTCTCACACTTGCCAAAGTTCTCAGCCCCACAACAGATTCCCAAACTGGAGGTCCCGCAAAGGGACTGAGAATCCCCAGGGAATCTGCCTTTCCAGGTCTGTGGGTTTCATTACAGAACATCCACAGGACTGGGGCAAGGGAGACTCTCGGAGGCACAAACAAAGCCTGCGCTCACCAGGACCAGCAGGAAGGATCAGTGGGCTCACAAGACTGAGCTAGACTTGCCCATGAGTGTTTGGGAGTCTCTGGTGGGTGCCCGGGTTGCCAGCAGCCTGCCTTGGGGTCAGGGACACTGACAGCTGCCTTCCTGGGAGGCACGGAGAGCTGCTAAGTCCTTTGGGAGGAGGCAGCCCACACCCTACCTTCCTCTGTCCTAGGCCAAACTGCAGGGGGGATCTCGGCCCCACCCATTGGCAGAAAACTGGATTCAAGATTTACTGAGCATGGCGTTACCCCCCAGAGCAAGACCCAGTTGTCCCACAGCCAGTCCCTCCTGTCAGGAAGTCTGCACAGGCCTCTTATCCTCCGCTGTCAGAGGGTGGACAGGATTTAGATATAGAGGTATGCAATAGAAAACAATGTGCACTGCTTAATGTAAATAAATTATAGGCACTTCCCTGGTGGCCCACCGGCTAAGACTCTCCGCTCCCAGTGCAGGGCCCGGGATCCATCCTCGGTTGGGAGACCTGATTCCACATGCTGTAACTAAGACCCAGTCATGTCCGACTCTTTACAACCCCATGAACTCTGGGGGCCCGCCATGCTCCTCTGTCCATGGAGTTCTCCCAGAAGGAGCACTGGAGTGGGCTGCCATTCCCTTCTCCAGGGGATCTTCCCGACCCAGGGATCAAATGTAGGTCTCCTGCATTGCAGGCAGATTCTTTACCATCTGAGCCCCCAGGGAGGCCCAACTGACACCCAGCACAGCCAAATAAATAGATAAATATTCCATTTTAAAAGTTGTAAAAATATTTGAGTTTATTCCCACTTAACTGACTCTTCCACCGAGTCTTTAAATACCTCCACACTGTGGCCAGACCTGTGTGACCATCACTGTACTATCTATTTCACTGCACTGTTCTATAAACACCAAAGAGAATTGGAATTGCAACTCATTTCTTCCTGCTGAATCTCCAGGGCCTAGGCAGCACCTGGCATGGAGTAAATACTCGGTAAATGTTTGTTGAGTGAATGAAAGAATGAAGTAATTAATACGCCATGTTTATCCTCTGACTTCCCATTTCCTTAGCACACAACCCCCTGAGGATGTGTACTTGCATTTGAAAAGTGCTGCTGAATGCGATGCAAATTGAAGCCAAGATGTGGAATTCACAGAGACAAATTAATGGAACTGTTTTCTCTCCACTTGTGTGATTTTATTAGCTGAATTATGGGTGCGGCTGATTTCATGGATCAGATGATTCTAGGTCCATAGCCTCTGCACTCAGCAATTACCCAGTTAATATGATTAATGGAGACAGTAAAAATGAACATCAGCATGATCACGGGGGTCTCATGTTCCGGAGACTGGGAAACTACATCAAATCCAAGGAAGAAATGCTCTTTTGAAAGAATTAAGCTCCGGAGGGTATACCTTGTTCCTCTCCACCGCCTCCATCTGCCTCAAGCCCTCGCCTTCCCGCCTGCTCCTGGAAGCGATCGATGCTTCTGTGGATCTTCATCTCTGGTCACATGGCGTGTGTGTTGTCAGGCTCAATTATCTCTAATTTCTTGAGCGTTAGAAAGATGAGGCTCTCCCGCTACTAAAGCATGATGAAAAATACTGACTAAACAAGGAGAGTGGTGACCCCGGTCACGGTGGGTGGCAAGGAGGTGCTGATTTAAAGTGTCCTTTTACACCAGAAATGCTCACTTTTAAATGAAATGCTGCCTTAAAGAGATTCAAAACCAATTTTTTTTTTTTTAATTTAACATCTTAAGCAGCTAATGGAGTTTCTGGCTCCTTTTTATTGAGCACGCCTTAGGTGCTAAGTGGAGAGAAGTGAAAGTTTTAGTCACTTAGTCATGTCTGACTCCTTGGCAACCCATGGACTATAGCCCACCAGGCCGGGGTCCAGCCCCGGTGGATCCAGGGTGATTCGAAGGTGGAGATGGAGTCGGCGAGAAAAACACTTTTAGAAATATAAGATTAGATTAGGAAATAATAGTATAGTGGGAAAATTTAGATGGAGAAAAGAAGGCTGAGTAACTTGGTTTATGTGGAATACCAATCACCACCTACGTAGGCCACAGGCGTCTTTCCGTTCTCCTGAAGGAGAGGAGGCACTGAGGCCTTCCTGGTCCGATCTTAGAAGCCCAGGCATAATTAGTAGGCTTGGTGAGTACCCACTCCCGAGATGGAAATTCAGCCAGAATAAGAAAGAAAGAACGACACAGGGGGAATCAGCCTTTCCAGAAATTGGTCCCATTTTCTTTATTTTTAGGTTTGCTTATATACCTTTTTTACACATAGGGATGAATACAGAGTCACGTGGGGGCCAGCAGTCCTGACCTTTATCAAAATCAAGTGCTTTACATAAAAAAAGGTCTTAGGGGTTTTACATCATCTTCTGGCCATGAGGCCTGCTGACACTTTATGACCTTCTCTTTCTGATAACCAAAAAACTTATTTTCCAAGGGTGTTTTTCCTTAAACCAGGCACCACCCTCCAAATAAAGTTACATTCCTATAGGGTGAGGGTGTAGTGAGTTACAGTCAAGAAAGGAATTTATTTAACCCAAGGTTAACATGATTAATCTTAAAGATTAATACTTATTTTTCTTATATGCTAGTTATATTCATTATAAGGGCAGGGAATATGGAGATTTAACAGTAAAACATCAGCCCAACAAATGAAATCCCTTTACCAATGTTCCCCTTAAGATCTATTTAGTCTTAAGATAGTGATAAAGTTATATTTTTACATAGCAAGGACACAGTGATTTATGACAAAGTACAGTGATCTATAACAAAGGAGAAAATTCATTAACTCAAAAAGTCTAGTATTGCTAACATCAAAAACTACTATATTTCTTTTTCTATATTCCAAATACATTGATTACTATATTTCCAGGTGCCTAAGGACATGGAGGCCTGGCGGCAATCATTGACTCAACAATGAGAAAAGCCCTATGCTAATTAAGAACTTCAAAATACCCGAAACTCTCTGTGCTGTTTATGGTTGAGAGGTAGTAAACAATCATGTGCTCCGTAGTGGTGTCATTCGTTCATCCGTTCAGTCGCTCAGTCGTGTCCAACTCTTTGCGACCCCATGAATCTCAGCACGCCAGGCCTCCCTGTCCATCACCAACTCCCGGAGTTCACTCAGACTCACGTCCATTGAGTCTGTGATGCCATCCAGCCATCTCATCCTCGGTCGTCCCTTTCTCCTCCTGCCCCCAATCCCTCCCAGCATCAGGGTCTTTTCCAATGAGTCAACTCTTCGCATAAGGTGCCCAAAGTACTGGAGCTTCAGTTTTAGCATCATTCCTTCCAAAGA
>SJXQ01009706.1:64171-80661 GCA_006408695.1 Aepyceros melampus | reverse complement strand
GAAGCTGAAACACTCTTGTCACGTCCAGGAATTTTTATTAACTGGAGCTGCAAGTTAACTCCTCCGAGAGAAATGGTTATGGGGGAGAGCCCCCCGTAAAGTCAGAGGTATAGGTGAGAACATAAAACAGACTCTGGTTTTGGGGGTAGATGCTCGGGAACAGGGGGTTTCCTGAGGCTTGATCACGCCTTTGCCTATGCCAAGCCTCCTTGCTCATGACCTTTGCCATGGGCGGAGTTCCTCACGCTGGCCCCCGGCAATATTCCAGAAAGCACATCACGTAAAATGTTAAGCCTAAATGAGTTACTTATTATTAGGAAGATAATTTGTCTTTTATTTAAAAATTTGGCCTACATATATGAATAAATATATTTCCAGAACATCCCTGAAATTATTTTTAAAATCATTAATAAACTAAACAGGTTGTATCTTTCTTACTAGCCAATGAATTAAATTTATGAGCTATGCCTTTGAAGCTGAAAAGATTGCCGGCATTGCCCTTGCTTCTTTGACACTCCACATGAAACACAGTTAATAACCTCCTGTGTAAGCTTGGAGAAACACCGAATTGATACTAATTATACCAACTTTGGGATAGAAGGTGACCTTGACTTCAGCTGGAACTTTCTGCCAGGACAGTAAATAAGAGCAAATGCCACAAAGCATGATTTCTGAAAAAGGTCTAATGCAATCTATTAAATATAAGTTCATAAAATTGAAATAAGTACTGGGATAATTGTAATATTTTAAAACATCTCTTGCTTCAATAATAAGTAGTTTCTTATTTCTTTAGATTTCAAATAATCTCCCATTAGTTTTCTGTACTCATTTAAATTAAGCTATGGTCAGAAAATTAAAAGCTACTTGATGCAAAGTATATGTAAGGTGATTGCAGGGCAAGGATACAGATTTTTCCAAATGGCTTCTCAAATACATACATAATATTTATACAATTTTAGTATCAGAATTGCTTATGAAATAAGTACTGGGATAATTGTAATATTTTAAAACATCTCTTGCTTCAATAATAAGTAGTTTCTTATTTCTTTAGATTTCAAATAATCTCCCATTAGTTTTCTGTACTCATTTAAATTAAGCTATGGTCAGAAAATTAAAAGCTACTTGATGCAAAGTATATGTAAGGTGATTGCAGGGCAAGGATACAGATTTTTCCAAATGGCTTCTCAAATACATACATAATATTTATACAATTTTAGTATCAGAATTGCTTATGCTGAAGTTTTAATAACACTGACTCTTAACTAAAGGAATGTCTTTATAAAATTATTAAGAAAAATGACTAAGAAAAAGCAATTGTCCCAGTTAGGTGTACAGGTTTAAATTATTGCCAGGAAACCTGTCAAGACCAATGATATGTAGCAGTTTCAGATAAAAATCTGAGTTTATATTGTTAAAAGAGAGTGAATAAAGTTACTATAAACGCTAAGAGATGAGTAAGAACAGAAATTAAACTTTCTTCACCAATACTGTTTGAAGAATTACATTAGCGTAAAGGGAATTCTTTTCAAAGTGTTCAATAAAATAAATGGGAATACCCAATTTAAAACCAGTTATTTTTCACGTTAGAAAAAGAGATGAACTCAGATATTCCCAGGCCCTTTTATTTTACCCATTAGTAAGCAAGGAATGCTAATCAATGAAAGTTTAAGTAGGAAAGGAGAAATGAATTTTGAATTAACATGAAGAATTGCATTAGATTCCCTGAGAAATCTTTTTTTTTTTTTTTCAAAAGTATTTGAATCATTTTTGATGTGTAAAACCAAGATTCTGTAGTAAAGAAGCACGGTGCTCTAAAAGGATAGTCTGTGTCAAACTAGGAAAATTACAATGGTCTTAATAATTTTATTTCCCTTGAAGCCATGTTTCCTAAATATTGATAATTATAAATTATTATTTTTTACTCATTAGATTGTGTGTGACTCAGGATATCAATAGGAACTAATGGCAGTCCTGAAAGGTAGCTAAAGGGTTTTTAACAAGGACACTTTCACAGAAATATAGGCAGAATTTGGAGAACTCATAAAGGAGAAGCACAATCAAACTTGTAATAGCAAAATGCTGTTAACCAGCCCTGGGCCTGAAAGGCCAAAGAAATGAACAGGTTATCCTGCTCAGAGAAGAACTGGAGCCAAAAAAGGGATTGCATTTGCAAAGAGAGGTAGTCAGAGGATACAGCACAGAGATAGATTTCAGATCTCCCTCTCTTTTCCTGTCTTATAGTAACTTTCCATTAATTGAATCCTTCTGAAATATCAGAGATTAAGTAATTTAAGTGGAGCAGTGCAGGGAAGCTGGGTTTCTAGAGCACAGTTAAAGGCAAAAAAAAAAAAAAAGAATGAAGGATGGATTTGGGGACCAAATATAGCGTAAAGAGTAGAAACATATTTAGAACATCATCTAATTTGGTTAAAATAATTTATGTAATTTGTCCACTAAGGGTGACTAAATGTTAGATTTTATTTTAGGTTTGGATTTCTCTCACAGGCATGCACAGTACAAGTGTATAATAGAAAACTAGTGATGGAGCTAGAAATGATGGTGATACAGCAGCCTTCCCAATTCACTTTAATATGTGATTTTCCTCTCCAGGCTAAAGTTAGAAAGAGACAACACTTTAGATGACAGAAGGCAGATTATGAAGCTTGATAGAGTTGGCTTTGTTATTAGACACAAAGAAATATGTATGTATTATTTAAATAACTTACTTCAAAAAAGAAAATCCTTTTTAATCTAGATTTCTCTCACAGGCATGCACAGTACAAGTGTATAATAGAAAACTAGTGATGGAGCTAGAAATGATGGTGATACAGCAGCCTTCCCAATTCACTTTAATATGTGATTTTCCTCTCCAGGCTAAAGTTAGAAAGAGACAACACTTTAGATGACAGAAGCAGATTATGAAGCTTGATAGAGTTGGCTTTGTTATTAGACACAAAGAAATATGTATGTATTATTTAAATAACTTACTTCAAAAAAGAAAATCCTTTTTAATCTTGATGTAAAGAGTATCCATTTAATTCACTGAGTAAGTAGCGAGAGATTCCTCATTTGAAATATTCCCAAATTTATGTGTATGGATGCAGACTATTTCTTTTGTTTGAATTAAGAACCTTGAAAACATTAGTTGCAAGAGGAAAAGTTCTAAAAACGAGCTAGCCATAAATTAATAATAAGCTGATACAGATATGTCTTATTAACTTTCTATTTAAGGTATTTTCATGTCACATAGAAAAATAATTTTCTGTCCTGAGATAATAGCTTTTCAGAATAGAAAATCATTTTCTTGAGAGAAGAATTTAGAAAGAGTGATCACAGTTTTTAATATATAATGTTATGTATCTCCCTTTGATATCTTTAAAGTATGTGTACATTATTAATTTAGTTAAGTTGGTAGATTGGAAATATGTAAAATAAAAACAATTCAGCTTGTTTTTACTCTAAACTATACTCGTTTGCCCAGGCTGTAGCTGTGTCCCTTGGCATTTTACCACAAACAGGCCAGAACGTTTTGTTTAGAGTAGGATATTAGAATAGTTTTTCAAAGGGACCAAGAATGACAGTCTAATTTTTCTGGTATTTCTAGTTATTCTATCATCGAGTTTTGAGAGTTAGTTGGCTGGCAATCGAGCAATGCATCTCAAAATGCTGCTTTAGGGAACCAAAAATGAACCTTCATATTTCCTACTCTTACAACTTGAATCCAGATATATTCCATCTTAATTCCAAGTTGGCAAAAAATGATATGTACTTAAGAAGGAAGTTCTAGGGGCTCATTTTGCTACTTCATATTCACACTTCTGGGCTTCACTGGTGGCGCAATGGTAAAGAATCCTCCTGCCAATGCAGGAGACGCAAGAGATGCGGTTCAGTCTCTGGGTCTGGAGCTATAGCCCATGGGGTTGCATGACTGAGCCACTTTTTCATATTTCTAATTTCTCTATTCAGTTTGGTAATGTATCAGTGTAGGACTTTTCCTTGATAATTCATCAATGTGGGGTTTTTAAAGTAATGATTTCAAAGAAATGATTCTTTATACTAAAAACTGAAAATAGTGCACGACCCAATATTGATTACTAGGTTAACAAAATATGCCACATCTGGACTCAATATGAGATGGTAAAAGTAACTTCTGAGCACAGAATATTTTTCTGTCCCCCTGACTTGACCTCTGGACATGCAATCTCAGGCAAGTAAATTCATTTCTTCTTACCCTAGTGGGCACTGTCGGAGAAGGCAATGGCACCCCACCCCACTACTTTTCCCTGGAAAATCCTATGGATGAAGGAGTCTGGTAGGCTGCAGTCCATAGGGTCGCTAGAGTCAAACACTACTGAGTGGCTTCACTTTCACTTATCACTTTCAAGTATTGGAGAAGGAAATGGGAACCCACTCCAGTGTTCTTGCCTGGAGAATCCTAGGGACAGGGAAGCCTGGTGGCTGCCATCTATGGGGTCGCACAGAGTTGGACACGACTGAAGTGACTTAGCAACAGTGGGCACTGTGAATTCTAAGGTGTTTCTCAAGTTTGAGTCCTCCACCAGGATTTCAGGAACCAGTACAATTTCTGGTATTTTAAAATGAGAACTTATAGATAAAATCCCTTTGTCATTTGAAATAGTGTCAGTAACGTACTTAACATAATTCTTCACTTCCAACTTATTTCTGTTTGAATGTTCCGAAAAGCTAAAAGATTAGAGATGAATTATCAGACTCTGACCTTAGTTCAGGAAACTAAGATCATCACCCGGTCCCATCACTTCATGGCAAATAGATGGGAAAACAGTGGAAACAGTGACTGACTTTATTTTTATTTTTTATTTTTTTTTCGGGGGTGGAGCTCCAAAATCATTGCAGATGGTGATTGCAGCCGTGAAATTAAAAGACACTTTCTCCTTGGAAGGAAAGTTGTGACCAAACTAGACAGCATATTAAAAACAGAGACATAGCTTTGTCCACAAAGGTCCATCTAGTCAAGGCTATGGTTTTTCCAGTAGTCATGTAAGGATGTGAGAGTTGGACTATAAAGAAAGCTGAGTACTGAAGAATTGATGCTTTTGAACTGTGGTGTTGGAGAAGACTCTTGAGAGTCCCTTGGACTGCAAGGAGATCCAACCAGTCCATCCTAAGTAGAACAGTCCTGGGTGTTCATTGGAAGGACTGATGTTGAAGCTGAAACTCCAATACTTTGGCCACTTGATGCAAAAAGATGACTCATTTAAAAAGACCCTGATGCTGGGAAAGATTGAGGGCAGGAGGAGAAGGGGATGACAGAGGATGAGATGGTTGGATGGCTTCACCGACTCAATGGACATCGGTTTGGGTGGACTCCAGGAGTTGGTAGTAGACAATGAGGCCTGGTGTGCTGCAGTTTATGTGGTTGCAAAGAGTCAGACATGACTGAGAGACTAAACTGGACTGAACTGACCTTAGTATTTGGTCTTTTGGCCACTGTTTCCTAGCCATATGCCCATCTCTACTCCCATCACTTCAATTTACACACTCATTTCCCTCCAGTATTTTCTCAGAAACTTTATATATACCTGAACATTGTCCTATCTGTAAAATTTCTAACATCATGTTATATTAGTCAAATAAATATTGAGTGCTAGCTGTAATGTCCATAAAACTAATGTATATGGTCCGTTTTCACAGTTCTTCAACTGATTGCAGGTCTCTCATGTGCAATCACTTTGTAGCCAAAATCCACAGCTTAGACAGACTTTCTGATGCTCTTTTCTATTTTGGTTTGACATTCATGTTCATTGAATTAAAATGATTATTGAAAAAATGATGAAAATCATGGCTTCTGGACTCACATTATCTGGGCTCTTTTTTCCACTTTGCTGTCCCAGGTATGTGGCCTTCCTTAAACTCTCTGTGCCTCCATTTCCCAATCTAAAAAGCATGGTAAATGATAATACTATCAACATTATAATGTAGTTTTTAAAATTAAATATTTTATATACGTGACTGAGCTACTTCACTTTCACTTTTTACTTTCATGCATTGGAGAAGGAAATGGCAACCCACTCCAGTGTTCTTGCCTGGAGAATCCCAGGGACGGGGAGCCTGGTGGGCTGCCATCTATGGGCTCGCAAAGAGTCGGACACAACTGAAGCGACTTAACAGAAGCAGTAGCAGCATACACTTAATATATTTCAAAAGTGCTTTACTCATAACAAGTACTCAGTAAGTGTTATATTTTATAATGTTTATTATCAATTTTCTTCCAATTAACCAACTAAACAATATAGGACAAAGATGGCTGCACCTTTGTGAATAGCAATGAGGTTAACTGGCAATTGCTAAGTGAAGGCTGTAATGTATAGTCGATAGATCATCCTTTAAATCATGTAAATCGTCTTCAAAATCTAAAACTTAAGGATTTGTCATGTGATTAAAATGAATAAGATAAAGCAGAGTCCCAGTGCAATTGCTTATTATTCAGTTCAACCTATCAATTGTCAAATCAGAAACATTTTTTAAATAAAAGTAATTTAATTTATAATTAGCTTTCTAACGACATATTAACAGGCATTTAAATGTTCTTCAGTAGCAGAAACATCTAGGTTGAATCACTGGTCCATGGTACGTGAGTTATACATTAAGTTCCAATTTCCTTATCTCTAAAATGATTACATTATTTACTCATAATGTTATTGAGTATTGATTTTCTGGTATTGTTACAATATGGATGATTTGCTAAATATGGAGGATGTATCATTACAATATATGTTGAAATTATGTACTATTAATCATTTTTATAATTCAGGCTTGTTAATTTCTAATGATACCATTTTCATGTTAAAATATTTTATTACTATAATTAGTACAGCTTAATATTCATCTTTGATATATTGACCTAATGAAGCCACTTAGCATAAAACAGCCCATTAATGAATTCAGTTGATTAAAATATATTTAACCTCCTCCAGTAAATTAAAGAACTCTAAAATGTTTGGGAAATTACCTAAACACATCAAGATTTAGCATACTTACTTCTCATTGATTACTTAAATTTCAATTTTTTCTTATATTCCTAGTAATTCTAAAACATTTTTCTTTGTTTCTTACTTTATCACAGATAAATTAGTTTAAAAACTGTTAAACAAAATTAAGAAAAAGATTGATCTTTATTTCAGATGTTGAGACAAACTGCTACATTTTATAAATATTATCCTAGAAATTTTTCTAAAGTATATATATATGTTTAATATTTATTAAAAATTGTTTATGTGAAACCATTTTGCATTTTCTTCATCACTTTTCTATTATTATTATCTTACTATGTAAATGATTCTAATTCCACATCTCTTTTGATTTTTTGAACTTCTTCATGTAAAAAGACAATTTTTTTTGAAACAGCTATACCTGTGTAGAATTCTTGTTACTATTCTTTCAGGAATACACAGATAACAGACATGCTTAGTCGCTTCAATCCTGACCAAATCTTTGCAACCCAATGGACGGTACCCCGTCAGGCTCTTCTGTCCATGGGATTCCCCAGGCAAGAATACTGGAGTGGGCTGCCATGCCCTTCTTCAGGGAATCTCCCACCCCGGGACTGAACACATATCTCTTTTGTCTCTTGCATTGGCAGATGGGTTCTATACCACTAGTGCCACCATATTCTGAGATAAAATTCTTCTTCATAAAATTTAGCAAATGCACTTTATATGTTAGTTTCTGTACATCCCTACCTCAACCTGACAGGACCTCATTTTTAAATCTGAACAAAACATTATTGAGTTTAGTTATTTTACTGGCTTTTCCTAAATATCTAGTTTTAGCAATGTATTAGTTAAAACAAGATAAAGGATTTCTTCTGAAAGTCCTGTCCTCACACTGTTGATTATTCCCACTATTCTTAATCTCTCCTTTACCCCATCCTAGTCCAGAAAGCCTCATTTTATTATCAAAGTGGAGCTGTAATTGTTTTAGCTTTTCCATAAATGACCTCTCTAGAGTCTATCCAAGGCCTAGGCTGTCACGTTCTTCTCTAGTGCAATTTGACTTTAAAATGAAAGTGTTCTTTGAAATTACAACTAACGGCTTAAGTGTTCAAAAACTGAAGGGAAAATCTTTCAAAGTTTGATCAATGAGACACAAAGAAGATAAAACAACATAAATATAACTACCTGAATAAAGAATGAATTTAAGCCTCTAGGATGAACCCTCAGTAAAAGCTCATTGCATTATTTGCATAACTAAAACTTAATTTTGTTATTAGAACCATTAAATTTAACATCTTCTTGACTATGTAGCCACAATCTGTAAACCAGTAGCCATAATTATAAATGTGAGAACTGTTTAGATATGATAGAGTACTGCAAATATATCTTTCTCATCATTGTTCTATTTTTTTAAACCTTATTTCAAACTGCCTTGGCCAGGAATCAATCATTAATATTTTTAGTTGGGAAAAGAAAAACATTAATATTCTAAGAAAATCCCAAATAAAATCAGTTTTGTTTTTTTTTTAATTTAGTCAGTTGAACTTTTGCCTCCATAGTATTTGGTTAATATAAGTCATCTATATAATATTGAAGTTATGATTTAATAATTTAAAATGGAGTGAAGGTGATGTTTTCACACTCCTTAAGCCATTCATCATTAGTTTTGTTTTTGCTTTTCATGTACTTTTAAAAATAGTCATCAAAGCCCATGATCTGGGTCTTTATTCTGATCAGTAGGAAAACCAGTATATCAATGAATCCAGGGAAATCAAGCCCTTAGAAAAAAACAAATATATATTTTTTCATCAATTCATTCTTTATATATTTGTTTGAACCATTATTTAACAATAAGCATTCAGTAATGATAAGTAGTATATGAGGTCTACCTTTCACTGAAAAAAACACGTAACTTGAAAGAAGAGAAAGGTGAAATGAATATTAAATGAAGAAGCTTCTTGACCTAGTGATATCACCAAATAAAGACAGGATAAGCATAATTAAAATAATTATGAAATGGTACTAGAGAACCATACATGTGTAATTCTTGTAGGTGATACACACATGTTTATTTCTGTTTTGAGGTACTCCTGTTTTCTTAGAGATAAAACAAATAGAATGACAATTTAGATTTTGTTATTTCTGCAGCTAATTTTCTAAATTTTGACACTTTTCAATGACATATATGGCAAGTGCAATTTGACCTTCTCTGAGAACCTAGGGAATAAGGTGTCCTCAGTTCCTCCAAAAGTGTTTTTATCTGGAAGATATGTGTCTTCAAATGCAATTAGGCTTTGGAAATGTAAAAGATGAGGGGAAGAGTAGAATGTGCAAAGCAACATTTTATAGATACAGTGTTACACACTCAATTTGGCTAGCATTAAGCATGAAAAGGAAGCACTAGTGAAAGACAAGCCTTCAAATATTTATCCATGCATTTATTGATTCAATAAGCAGTTATTCTATAACCAGGAAGGAGCAAATCAAAGAAATTTTGTAGGTCATGCTTAAAAGTTTAGAGTTTACTCAAGAGCAATAATTTAAAATGAAGAAAGTTTAGATTAGACTTTTGAAAGATCAGTCTGAAGGGTGTGATGGTAGGTGACTGAGGAAAACAGAAAAGGCAGGAAGCCATTGAAGAAATCCAGGTAATTAAAAATGAGGACTTAGAGAAGAGCAGGTGCCAAAGGCATGGAGGAGAGGGAAAGGCCAAGAGATTTGGGAGAGTAAAACTGACAGGTTTTGTAAGTGATGAGGTAAAAAATTTTATGTAAGAGGGTAGGAAATACAAAAATGGCTCCCAGGATTTCAACTTGGATTCTGGGGTATTTGGTTCACTTCATCAGAGTAAAGAATAAAAGATTGATGTTTTAGGGGGAAATGAGATATGTTCCATGAGAAATGTTCTCATTTAAATGAGATGAGTTCCATGTTTTTACATTTACACATGTAATTTTAAAAATACCTTTCCAAGAGCTAAGTGAAGTTGTTTAATTACTAACTAGAACATAGGATATAAATTATCCAGGATAGAAATACAGATTTTAGACAGACTTTTCTATAGGTGAACTGTAAGTTTTTGATTAACTATAATTTTATTAAAATTATATTCTATTAAATGAGTAAATTAAAAAGAGAAAAATGCTAAAATTTATACTCTGATATTTAAAAAGCAAAATGATCAACAACAAAAAAGATCTAAAGGTTATGTTAAGAAATACAAAGATGTAAAGTTGTGGCCGCGGTGGGGCCGCGGTGCTGAGATGATGTCTGGTGAGCCTGGGGTGTGAAATTCTTAGAACTATCAGGGAGGTCCATAGTGCCAAATGACTCAGAGAAGCCAAGTGTGGTAGCACATGAAAAGTGTGTGTGTGTGTGTTTTTTTAAACTGGGAGAGTTTGATGAATTTTGAAAAAGCAGTTTTAATGAAATGGTTGCATAAAAGTCAGATAATAGAATTTGAGAAGTGAATGGGAGGTAAAAGGTAGAGAAAGTCAGTGTAATCTATCAAGAGCATTGTCCGAGAAGAAAAGTAGAGATACAAAGCAGATAGAAAGCAGCATAAAGTCAATTATCATTTTTGAAGAATGATATAAATATAGCACTTATTTTTAATGGTTAAGAATAGAGCTAGGAAAAAAAGAGAGGTTGAAAAAAATTTTTTTAAACAGATAAGCAGATAAAATAAATCCCCAAATATTGAAAATGTCATGATTTTATATATTTGTAGGTCTATCTATAAAATCTAACATTATTTTAAAATATAATATAGTTTATATAAGTTATATCTGACTGTAAACATTACTGTTGATCACATAAGACCCTCTGTACAATGAGACTGAGGAAAGAAGGTAATAATAATGGGCAGATACCAGTTTGCCAACAATGGGAAGTGTGTTCAGGAAATAGAGATCTTACTTAATGGCCTGTGTTTTATCTGTAAAGTAGGAGAGACAATTTACTAAGATGCGTAAAAAAAAAAAAAAATTTGCATATAAGAGATCTTTAAGAAAGCAGTGAAATTTGGAAATGAATGCCTTAGAAATTAAAAAGAAAATACATTGGACAGGAACACATTGAAGTTTCTGGGGAACATGTCTTCCTTCTTTCCACAATAATTATCATCTACTCCTATCAGACACTATGCTAAACTTTGGGGACTGAATAACAACAAGGTAGAGTCAGTGTCTTTATTTTTTTTTTCCTGGCCACACTGCAGGACTTGTGGGACCTCAGTTCCCCAACCAGGGATTGAACCCAGGTCACAACACTGAAAGCTCAGAGTCTTAACCACTAGGCTACCAGAAGAGCCTCTGTAAATGCCCTCATAAATGCTGTTTAAAAGATGCACAGCACTCTCTTGCTTTGCTCCAAGAAGTCCTTATAAGTAATCTTCCTCAGGAAGTGATATTTGCTGGATATGAAGGGTTTGTGCAAGATGTGATGTTGAGGAATGAAAAGACAAGGATGAAGAAGAGTATTTCGAGAACAGGATGTAGCCAGTACACAAGTCCTGAAGTGAAGAGGAAGGTAGCTACTTAAAAAAATCCAGAAAGGGTACCACTGGGACTGGAATACAGATTGTCAAAAAAATAGAATGAAAGTAAGTGGTAGTTAGTTGGGTTAGATCCTGCAGAGCCTTAAACATTTTCAGGATTTGAGCTTGTATCCTAAGAAAAACAGAAGAAAATAAAAAATGAAGAAAGAAGTAGGAAGGGAAGGGAGGATAGGAGGGAAAGAAGAAGGAAAAAGGAAACTAATGAGTTTTAGGCAAAAAATAATATTGATACTATAATCAGATATATATATTTCTGGATATAGGGGAACAAATTTATGAGATGAGCAAGAGAGGACAGTGGGAGAAATGTTAAGGACCTATTCTAATGAGAGGTGACAGTGGTTCAGACAAGGCTGTTAGAACTACTGACAGAAAGGTGGAATAATTTAACATGTAAATCTGCAGTTTTTCTAATTCTTTGGTTCTATGGACTAAAGAACAGGATGTCACAAGCTAGGTTACCAAACATGTAAGTTTTTAGAGAAACACTATTAATAGATGGTGGAAATATTTACTGAGATAAGAAACACAGGTGATAGAAGTAGAATTGTGAGCTTGTTTTAAGTATATTAAGCTTGATATTTGATATCTCTAAATAGAGTCATAATATTGAACACATGATTAAATATACAGATTTGGAACTCAAGAGTAGTTATCAGGTGTATGTGCGTGCATGCTGTCGCTTTAGTCATGTCTGACTCTTTGCAACCCCATGGACTGTGTGGCCCACCAGGGGGTTTTCTAGGGAGGAATACTGGAGTGGGTTTCTATGCCTTCCTCCAGCGGATCTTCCCCGCTCAGGAATCAAACCTGTCTCTCTTACATCTCCTGCATTAACAGGTGGGTTCTTTACCACTGTCCCAACCTGGGAAGCCCATTGGGTGTATAGAATCAGTTAAAGCTGAGCTTGGGATCATGTAGGAAGAGTATATAATAAGGAGAAAATTCAGTGTTCAACTGAGATTAGATTCCATGAACTTGTAGTAGTTCAAAATTACAATTTTTTTTACTGTTATTCTTGGATTTCTGTATAGGTCATGTTTTAAATGAATGTACAGATTCTTTATTGAAGAAGCAAAGCCACTGAAATTATGCAAGCAAAGTAAAAGGAAGAGATCAAGGGTTCTAATGAGTGATGACTTTAAATAAAATATAGAATAATGGACTAAACAAACAGATGGACTTAATAAGAGGAGTAGAGAGTGAAAGTAAAGGAGTATAACATCTCAAAATTAAGAGCTTGTTGGCAAATAAAGACTATTAGAATTAAAAATCTGAGGTAGAAAACATCTAGGTATTCCAGAGGGTGGCCATATGCATGATTTTCCCAGCTGCTATTCAGTCAGAATGAGAAAGGTTTTAAAGCAATGAAATAATAGTTAAATTAGAATTTAATATTTAATACTAGGATATGCAGGTCTGGAGCTATGAGTTTGTAAGCCATTGGTACAGAGCTGTGGACTTCTGAATGTCTCTTTCAGTTGGATATGGGAATTTCCCAAGGTCATTATAAGATTTCGATTAGAAAAGTAAATTGTGAACTTGATAGAAAAATTGTTCAAGAAAATTGTAAGTTTTATCAGTGAGTTAGGAAGAGATAGATAGATAGCAGCAGGAATCACCAAGAAGGAGAGAAAGAATCTAAAATATTGATAGACCTTGAATTGCTTATTTAATCCAGGACATTTTATCTTAATGGCAGTGTATGTATCTAGGACAATTAACTATTAATCACGTAAGCATGGATACAAAGATATAAAAAGCATAAGGAGTTAATTTCATCAGCTTGTATTTGCCTTCCACAGCTTATACCTTTCGAATAAGCAAGTTCTTGAGTCCCCAAGAATTCATAGTATATTTATGAATTAACATAGAAGAGTCTATTCTTTGGGCTTTCCTTACGTTTTGACACTGACTATTTGTTCTAGTTCAAAGTTGGTTCATACATGGGATACTTTAAAAAATACTGTTTCAATGTTCTCATTTTATTTTCAAAGTTTAGGTTCCCATTAAATTTAATATAATATTGTAAAGTAATTAGCCTCCAATTAAAATAAATAAATTTATATTTTTGAAAAATTATAGATGTCTTGTTCTTTCCTCCATCTACTTCCTACAGCAGGTTTCTACTTGCTTGTCATCAAGTTTATAATGTTATCATTGTTTAGTGCAAGAACATTGAAATGTTATTTGAAAACAAAAGGTTTAAAGCAGTATATTAGTCTTTATTTATTTATCCTCTCTGTCTCAGACCATTGTAAAAAGACATTCTTCCATTTAAAAAATGTCTGTTTAGCCAACAGCTTTAGAAGATAGAGACAATATCTCCCTCTTGGCAGACAGCTGGTTTACTGGCCAGCTCAGTCAAGATAATGTCTGCTTCAGGGCAAATGGCAGATGTGGGGCAGTCTTCTTGCAGTCCATTACAAAAGACTGAGGGTATCTGACCTCAGCTGATAAATGCATACTGTGTGCCACAGCACCCAGGAATCCACTGCTGGCTGCAGCCATGGCACTTAGAGGGGAAGAGAAATCAGGGCAAGCTGCAGTGCTTGCAAGCTGCTGAATGACAGTACATTTCTTTGTCTCTAACCCAAGAGCCTCAGATCTTCTGCCAGCATCATGAGGCTGTGACAAGTTAACTTGTTAGCTTGTGAGAAGGATAAAATCTGAGAACATTCATAGTTCTCGACACAATCATAATTAAAAAGTGAGAACACTACATAGTAGAATTTTTGTGACTGTAATATTGCTATGAGTATACTGAAATAATGAATGTAAAGTGTTTAGAATAATGCCTGTTATATGTGGAATAATATCAAAAACACCTTATTGACTAATAATACTGGTATTAATAGCTGCAGAACTACCTCCACTCTTTGAATCACTCACAGATACCTGGCAAAAACATACTAAAATTTCATATTTTAAGTAATGAACCCTAACTTAATCTCTCTTGTCACATTATATTGGAACAAACTTCAGTAACTACTAAGACCAGTCTGGTAAAGTAAGTTGGTAGGAACGGTGCCAGAGTGAGGAGAAAAACTTTCTTCAGAAGGGAGCACCCTGTGTCTTCTGCTGATTGTTGCTATGCAGGAAAACTGTAAGTCAAGTGTTGTCAAATTATCTGACTTTAAAAGATAGTCCATAATTTTACAGTGTACAATCTTTATGGATAAATTTTCTTTCATGTATATTTGAACCCAGCCCATGGATTCAAAATAAAATATGTCTATGAGTCAGATGCTTAAAAGCTCAACATTCAGAAAACGAAGATCATGGCATCCAGTCCCATCACTTCATGGGAAATAGATGAGGAAACAGTGGAAACAGTGTCAGACTTTATTTTGGGGGGCTCCAAAATCACTGCAGATGGTGACTGCAGCAATGAAATTAAAAGACGCTTACTCCTTTGAAGAAAAGTTATGACCAACCTAGATAGCATATTCAAAAGCAGAGACGTTACTTTGCCGACTAAGGTCCGTGTAGTCAAGGCTATGGTTTTTCCAGTAGTCATGTATGGATGTGAGACTTGGACTGTGAAGAAAGCTGAACACCGAAGAATTGATGCTTTTGAACTGTGGTGTTGGAGAAGACTCTTCAGAGTCCCATGGACTGCAAGGAGATCCAACCAGTCCATTATAAAGGAGATCAATCCTGAGTATTCTTTGGAAGGGCTGATGCTAAAGCTGAAAATCCAGGACTTTGGCCACCTCATGCAAAGAGTTGACTCACTGGAAAAGACCCTGATGCTGGGAGGGATTTGGAGAAGGGGACGACAGAGGATGAGATGGCTGGATGGCATCACCGACTTGATGGATGTGAGTTTGAGTGAACTCTGGGAGATGGTTCTTCCGTGTGTTCTTGCCACCTCTTCTTAATATCTTCTGCTTCTGTTAGGTCCATACCATTTCTGTCCTTTATCGAGCCCATCTTTGCATGAAATGTTCCCTTGGTATCTCTGATTTTCTTGAAGAGATCTCTAGTCTTTCCCCTTCTGTTCTTTTCCTCTATTTCTTTGCATTGATTGCTGAAGAAGGCTTTCTTATCTCTTCTTGCTATTCTTTGGAACTCTGCATTCAGATGCTTATATCTTTCCTTTTCTCCTTTGCTTTTCACCTCTCTTCTTTTCACAGCTATTTGTAAGTCCTTCCCAGACAGCCATTTTGCTTTTTTCCATTTCTTTTCGATGGGGATGGTCTTGATCCCTGTCTCCTGTACAATGTCACAAACCTCATTCCATAGTTCATCAGGCATTCTATCTATCAGATCTAGGCCCTTAAATCTATTTCTCACTTCCACTGTATAATCATAAGGGATTTGATTTAGGGCATACCTGAATGGTCTAGCGGTTTTCCCTACTTTCTTTAATTTGAGTCTGAATTTGGTAATAAGGAGTTCATGATCTAAGCCACAGTCAGCTCCCGGTCTTGTTTTTGTTGACTGTATAGAGCTTCTCCATCTTTGGCTGCAAAGAATATAATCAGTCTGATTTCAGTGTTGACCATCTGGTGATGTCCATGTTGGGGTTGTCTATCACACAGCAGTAGATAACAGATGCATCCATCGGTGTTGAGGGTTGAGAGGGTGGGGGTACTAACTTCCTGCCACTCCTAGCTGGCCCTGACACAGATTCCTGTGGCCAGAGAGAGCCTTCAGCCAGAGAGCCTTGCGGTGTCGGGGACTGTCCATCTGAGCTATTTCAGGGGGGCCAAGGCGATGGGGCAGAGCAGCCACAGCGTCTGCTACAGCTCCGGGCCCTGGAAAGGACCCGGGGTGCTGCCCTGCAGATTCAGGAAGGTGCCCCTTTAGAAACCAGTTCCACATCTCCACCACACTATATGGTAAAAGCTACCTTCCCTTCCTTCCGCTGCAGTCACTGACCCCAGCCTCCAGCTGCCCTGCAGTATTAGACAGCTCCCCCCACCGCCCCCCCTGCCCCCCGCAGCCCATAC
>SJXQ01009706.1:23403-40824 GCA_006408695.1 Aepyceros melampus | reverse complement strand
GGGGGGTGTGGGCCCTGGGGACCACGGAGCTCCGGAGGGCCCCGGACGAGAGTCTGCACTTCAGTGCTGGGGCATGCTGGATTCCAGCCCCAGCCCTGCTGCTGGTCCCAGCTGACTGTGTGTGATCCCCTCCCTGTCCCAGGCCTGCTGGGCAGAGGCTGGGCTCCCTGGGGGCCCCAGGACCCTGCAGTGGGGACCAGGAGTGTGGGGGATGCATCGTGAAATGTGGGGTCAGCTCAGTGTGGGGAGGGGAGGGCTGCGGCCCTGGGAGGGGCATCCAGGCCCCACGGGCTGGTCTCCAGGTCAGGGCCAGCCTGGAGACAGGGGCAGCATAAAGGACCCTGCTGAGGCATCCTGCGAAGTGGCCAAGGGCCCCAGACCACGACCCCAGGGTCAGGGTTGAACATCATGGAAGCTGGGCTCCCAGAAAGACCTGGTCCCTGGAGATCCTTGCTGGCTCCTTAGGGATACTGGGTCCCCCTTAACGGCTTTAGTGCCCACTCCTGACCTTTGACCCAGATTCTGCCCAAGTAGAGGACAATCACGCACCTAAGGCCTAGGGGAGGGGGAAGCGCAGGCAAAGGGAGGGTTTGGGGGACCAGAGCTTTCATGCTAGAAGCTCTGAGGTTGGAGACTTACCATTGGAATCTTCTGTTCCTCTTGGGATATTCGGGTTTTCTGTCGGGAAGAACAGAAAGAGAAGTAGAGCACGGACGGCATTCAGAACTCAGCAAAGGAGGACCCTTACCCAGCACCTGCTGAGCGTCAGGCCACCACGCCTGTCAGGGCAGGCACACAGCGTCTGCGGGCTGGGAGGTATTGGCCCCATTCTACACATGGAGAGACTGAGGGAGGGGAAACCGCTTGTCCAGGGTTGCCCCGTCACCGAGTGGGAAATCTGAGATTTGAACCCAGGGCGCTCGAGCTCCAAAGCTGCTTCTGTTTCACCCGCAGCACTCCAGTGCCTCACCGTGGGTGCCTCCTGGGCAAATTTGGGGAACTCGGGCCCCTGCTGCGCCCACCTCCTTGGGACAACCCCACCCAGCCCTGGGTAGCCCTCCCGACCCCCTGGTCTGGCACAGCTTACCAAACACGATGAGCCGGGTGTGCGTGTCGGTGGAGCCCAGCGGGTTCTGGGCCATGCAGCGGTACATGGAGCCGTTGAGCTCGGCGGGCACGCGTTCCAGCACCAGCTCCTTCCCGTCAAACTCGGCGCTGCCGTCCAGCAGGCGGCTCCCCACCCGCGTCCACGTGAACATGGGCTCCGGGAAGACCTCGTTCTGTTGGCCAGGGCAGGGGAGTGTGGAGTTATAGGAGGACCGCTCCTGCCAGAATCTGTTTCACCCGCAGCACTCCAGTGCCTCACCGTGGGTGCCTCCTGGGCAAATTTGGGGAACTCGGGCCCCTGCTGCGCCCACCTCCTTGGGACAACCCCACCCAGCCCTGGGTAGCCCTCCCGACCCCCTGGTCTGGCACAGCTTACCAAACACGATGAGCCGGGTGTGCGTGTCGGTGGAGCCCAGCGGGTTCTGGGCCATGCAGCGGTACATGGAGCCGTTGAGCTCGGCGGGCACGCGTTCCAGCACCAGCTCCTTCCCGTCAAACTCGGCGCTGCCGTCCAGCAGGCGGCTCCCCACCCGCGTCCACGTGAACATGGGCTCCGGGAAGACCTCGTTCTGTTGGCCAGGGCAGGGGAGTGTGGAGTTATAGGAGGACCGCTCCTGCCAGAGCGGGAAGGGGGCCAGAGGCAGGCCTGGCGGGGTGCAGGTAACGCGGCTGCCTGGAACCTTGGGAGGAAGAGGACTCTAGGGCTGAAAAGAAGGTCGAGACCACATGCCGCGGGGCTCTGAGCTGCAGATGGGCGGGCAAGGCCGTGCGTGCAGTCTCTCGCAGAGGCCGACTCTGCCATCATGCACAGCAGGAGCCTGGGGCCCACTGGCGATGCTGGAGGCCAAGCGGAGGGAGCTGGGCCCGCCCACCTCCCGCCCACCTCCCGCCCGTCTCAGCGGCTCAGATGAGGCTGACCTGAAACCCGTGGACCAGGATCCGCACGGTGTCCCCGACCCGGGCTCTGCTGGGCGTCATCATGATTTTGGGTCCTTTGGGGGCAACTGTAAAGGAGGAAAAGGCCCGGTCAGAGGGCTGTGTGTTTGCGCGGGGGAGGGGACTCAGCAAAGAAAGGAGGGCCGGGATGGAAGAGAAGGCTCCCGTCCAGCGCCCTCACTCACACACAGTTCCCGAGCCGCGGCTGAGAGCTGGGGACTGAATGGCACCCAGACACATCCCCTGCCCTGGTGGGGTTCACCCAGTGCAGGCAGAAGACGAGCGCCAGCCAGTGCGACTGGGGGTCAGATCAGAGACGCCCGGGGCCGGGGAGTCGGGGATGCCCCAGGGAGGTGTCCCCCGGAGGTGACTCCACTGCACGCAGGGAGGAACCTGCTCCAGGGCCAGTGCCGCTAGAAACTCAAACTCGTATGTGCACTGAACGCTTGTGAGGTGGGTTCGTGCCATGTCGTCCCCATTGTACAGCTGAGTTAACTGAGGCTCAGAGAGGGGAAGAAATTTGCCAAAGGCCACACAGTGAGCAAGCACCAGGGCCAAATGTCGGGTCTCATCATTCCTGCCCCAGAGCACTTTCTTCCAGGTTAATCTGACCCATGGGTTGTTTTTTTTTTTTTTTCTGGAATCTCTGGATTGGAGGTGAGTGGAAGGTAGCAAAATATGGGGGGAGCCATCTCCTTCCTTGGGCCTGGTCTGTGTCCTCCTGATTTTCTTCCCCATCTGGCATCACTTCTTTAAGCCCCTTAACGTCTCTGAACTTGGGAGACAGGACGGCCAAGGCGGGCCTCGAGACTATCAGGGCAGGAAGAGCCACGGAGATCACCGGCTCCATCCTCCCAGGTTTCAGATCCGGAAACTGAAGCCCAGGGGTTTGGTTCAGTTCAGTCCAGTCGCTCAGTCGTGTCCGACTCTCTGCGACCCCATGAACCGCAGGACGCCAGGCCTCCCTGTCCATCACCAACTCCCAGAGTTTACTCAAACCAATGTCCATTGAGTCGGTGATGCCATCCAACCATCTCATCCTCTGTCGTCCCCTTCTCCTCCTGCCCTCAATCTTTCCCAGCATCAGGGTCTTTTCAAATAAGTCAGTTTGCATCAGGTGGCCAAAGGATTGGAATTTCAGCTTCAACATCAGTCCTTTCAATGAACACTCAGGACTGATTTCCTTTAGGATGGACTGGTTGAATCTCCTTGCAGTCCAAGGGACTCTCAAGAGTCTTCTCCAACACCATAGTTCAAAGCATCAATTCTTTGGCACTCAGCTTTCTTTACAGTTCAACTCTCACATCCATACACAACCACTGGAAAAACCATAGCCCAGGGGTAACGAAGGGGTTTATCCAAGGTCACCCACAGAGCCAGTTTCTCCTCCCGTGACTTTCACACCAAGCTTCTGTCTGCCAGATCCTTCCATCACTCACTCGTTCATCCAGCAAGGAATTACTGAGCCAGCTGCTCGGCAGGGCTGGGGACACGGTGGTGATGGAGGCGTGTGCCTGCTGACACGGAGCTCACACTTTAGTAGGGGAGACATTTGATACAAAGTAAGTACGTGAACAAGAGCTTATCAGAGAGCCATAGCATCCTGGAGACTCGGACCAGTGGGGAGTCAGGGTCTGAGTATCTCCTCCGAGCTGCTATGTCAGCTGAGAGGAAGCTCCCGAAAAGGGTTCTAGGTAGAGGGAACAGCCAGGCTGTGGCGCTGAGGTTGAAGGTCGGGGGTAATGGGAGCGTGGCCTGGGCCAGACCCTGCAGATTTCTCGGCCAGGGAAAGAGGCGAGTTTAGATCGGAGTGCCTCTCTCTGTGCCTCTCTCTGCGAGCACCTTCCAGGGGTGGCAGCGAAGAGCTCTGTCACCAGGCTCTGGGGCCGCCCCGGCGTTTCCTCATCGGCCCCACCAGCTCCCGAAGCCTCTCTTTCCCACTCAGAGCTCTCAGAGAAGAACTCAGAGCAGCTGGCGGACGCGAGTGATCGCCCAGGCACTGCCAATCTCGTTCTCTGAGAATGACACCAAAGGACTGCTAATTAAATCACGAGCAAGACATCTGAAGGGCCGCGGGGGCGGAGAGACGCATGGGGGAGAGCCGGGCAGTGCCAGGGGATGGAGCGACGGGGGAGGCGGGGGCGGCTCCCACTGCTGTGTCCACCACGCAGGAGAGGAGTCCCTGTGTGCCCCTGGACCAGTCCCTTCCCCGGCTTCCCCAAATGCAGGATGGGAACAGCCATGGCAACCCTTGCCCGCCCACCACGCTGGGTTGTTAGAGTGCTGGGAGACGGTGTGGGTTTGAGGGCTTTTGTCCAGCACATCCTGAGTGCCAGGCACTCGGTTAAGCACCTGAGGATGCATGATCTCATTTAAGCCTCCAGCGTCTTGAGGTTGTCCTCGTAAGGCAAGGAAGGCCTGGGGGAGTCAAGTCACTTTCTCGCCTCTTTCGTGAACTCTCAAGCGCTCTCAAGGTCCCTTTGCAGGTGAGGAGTGCTTTTCGGGGAGACGGTCTGTCTCCTCTTCTTGTCCTGCACGGGCGGCACCGTCCCGCTGATGCCAGCAGGGGGCATAGAAGAGCTCTGCTCCTGAGTCACCTCCTAACTGCCCACTTTTCTAAGGGCCCGGCCCACCTGCCTCAGGCCGGCCTGCCTGGGCCTGCTGGCCCCCAGCAGAGGGAGCTCACATTTATCAGGCACCTGACACGCACTAGACTCCGTTCTAGGACCGTCCCCGGTCCGTCCTCAGCCCTCGCCCTCATCCTGATGCTTACGAAGCAAGTTGCCATGAAACTCATTTTGCAGGTTACATAACCGGCTCCCAGGAGGTCAGACAGCGAAGACGTGGCCGGAGCTGGACCCGAGCGTGCAGCGGTCTGTAGAGGGGCGCTCAGAGCCCAGGGCAGAGGAGGGGGAGCTGCTTGCATGTGGGCAGCCAGGCCGCTCCCCTGCTGCGCTGCGCTGCGCTCCCGGGTGGAGCCAGCCCTGCGGGGCATGGGGTGGGTAGGTGAGGGGTCTGCTCTGCCCTCACACCTCCGGGCCTGACCCTGGCAGCTGCCAGCCAGTGAGAGCCTTGGTGGCAGGCGGCCCCTCTGACCTGCAGCGGCCACCACCCACAGCCTCCCACCGCGCGCCGACGCCCTTCAGCAGCTCCTGACGGGCCGGTCCTGCGCCCTCCCTCCTGTCCCGAGCACTCATCACTGAAAGGACCCACAGGAAGGTTCTCTGCCCCCGGGATTTCCTTGCTCTCAGTTCCTGGACACGTGGAAAGAGTGGGAGTCTGGAGACGCAGGACTGAGGCTGTCTCCCGGTCGCTGGTTACGTGACTTGCATGAGTCGGTTCAGCGTGTTGGACCTCAGTTTTCTCACCTGTACATGCGGAGCATTGGCCACTACCCCGCTCTGAGAAACTGTTCTGAAAATGGCAGTGAGCGGGACGGGCGAGACAAATGTGAAATGCTGTGCGTGCTCAGGGGCGTGCACACGATCCCGAATTTATAACTGCTCTCTCTACCCCCTCAGCGTTGTGCTGCAATAGCAGCCTTGTGAAATCTCGTGGAAAAGCTCTTCTAGGCCCTTCACTGTGGGAATTCTGGGTCTTCATGAAGACAGTCATCTCACGCACCCACCTACTCACCCACCTACTTACCCACCCACCCATCCCTCCCTCCCTCCAGCCTTCCAAGCATCCATTCTATCCATCCCTGCATCCACTCGTCACTCCATCATATTATTCATCCCTTCACCATGTCCCCTATGCATCCATTTATCCATCCATCATCTCTCCAGATACCTACCCATAACCCTACTAATCCGCTCAGCCACCCACACATTCATTCCTGTGCTGTATGTGTCTAACTCTTTACTGGACACCTAATCTGTACTGGCCACTCTGCAGGGCAATGCTGGGGGCACAGTGACGAATAACAGCTGTCGCCTGTGTTTACCAAGTCCTTACTCTCTCACTATGGGAAGCTCTTCGGATGCACTGCCTTGTTTAATCCTCACTGAGCCTTGTATCATGTGAATAAGACCCTATCCACACACAGCTTAGATTCCAGCGGAAGATCCAGGCAATAAGAAAATATGTCATATACTTGCATGCGTGCATACTCAGTCATGTCTGACTCTTTGCAACCCCATGGACTGTAGCCCCTCAGGCTCCTCAGTCCATGGGGTTCTCCAGGCATGAATACTGGAGTGGGCTGCCATTTCCTGCTCCAGGGGATCTTCTCGGTCCAAGGATCCTCCCTTATCTCTTGCATCTCCTTGCACTGATAAGCAGATTCTTTTTACCTCTGAGCCACCTGGGAAGCCTCTCATCACTTGCAGATGGAGAAAAACGCAATGCCAGGAAACAAGCAAGGGGAGGAGTTCGAGGAGGGCCAAGAGGAGACCGGGAAAGAGAGTTCAAGTGAAGAGCCTTCGGGTAGGACGTGTGAGCAGAGACCTGAGTGAAGGAGGGATTGAGATGATCTGGGGTCAGGTTATTCCAGGCAGAAAGGAAGGACAGTGCAAAGTCATGGCGGCGGGCCTGAGCTGGGCGTGTTCAAGGAGGGGTAAGGAGAACCCTGTGGCAGGAGCAGATGGAGCAGAGGAGAGCTGAAAGATGAGCTCCATGGGGTGCAAGCTCACACACGGCGCAGTCTGTTTTGGGTTGCTTTGTTTGACTTTCATATATTCTTAAATTGTGATGAAGCTCACAGAAGGGAAATGCGCTGTTCTTAAGAACACAATTTGATAAACCCTACTAAATGTGAACATCTGTGTAACCACTCTCCCGGTCAAATTCGAGAACGTTCCCATCACCCCCAAAGGTCCCCTGAGACCTCCTCCCAGTCAGCTTCCACCGGCCGCAGGTGAACGCTGCTCTGCGTTCTATCCTCAGAGGTGGTTTTATGTCCTTGCAGCTCGGACAGATGGAACCGTGCGGTGCGGACACTGCTGTCTGTTTTCACTCAGCACAATGTTCTGAGCTTCATGCGTGGTGTTGGCGTCTTAGGAGTTTATTCATCTGTATTGATGAGAAGTGCACATCCAAGTCTGTGTGTGTTCAGTCGTGGGTGACTCTTTGTGACCCCATGGACGGTAGCCCGCCAGGCTGCTCTACCCATGGGATTCTCCAGGCAAGAATACTGGAGTGGGTTGCCATTTAATCCTCCATGGGCTCTTCTGAACCGAGGGGCGGAACCCACATCTCTTTCCAGGCCTGCACTGGCCCGTGGATTCCCCACCACTGGCACCACCCGGGAAGCCCCAGGTCTTCGTGGATGTATCTTTTCATTCTTCTTGGATGAGTGTTTATGAGTGAAGTTGCTGGGTCATGGGGCAGAGGAGCCTTCTTACTTTGTGAGCACCTACCAGTTTGTGGAGCAGCAGTGTCTCACACACCCCGCGCTTGGGAAGGTTCCTATCATCCCCCATCCTTGCCCGCGTCTGCCGCTGTCCATCTTCCACTGCAGGCATTTCAGTCGTCGTGGACGGTGTCTCACTTAGGGTTTCGTCTTCATTTCCTTAATCATGTTGTTTATATGCCTTTCTCTATGCTGATTGGCCCTTTGTGCACCCTCTCTTTAGAGATTTGGCATCACTGATCTGCAGTGGTTCTTCGTATACTCAGGATATAAACCCCTCGCCACGCGTCTGTGTCGAGAGCATCTTCTCTCCGTGTGTAGTTTGCTTTTCCATCTCACCTCACTCCGTCTTCTTGAAGGTGTCTTCTTAGGAGCAGAAGATCTGCGTTGGGATCGAGTCCAATTCACCGATTTTCAGACTTGCATTTAGTGCTTTTGGTGGCCTTTTTAAGAAGTCCTTGCCCACCTCCCTGTCACAAAGATGCGCTCCTGTGTTTTGCCTGGACTGTTCACGATGCTGGGTTTTGCGTTAGGGCTGTGGCTCATCTCAGATTAGTCCTGTGTGTGCAAGGCAGGGACCAGGCTCGTCCTTTCCTTAAGCATGTCCAGTGCATCCAGGCCCACGCGTTAAGAAGAGTTCTGTCTTCCCCTTGAACAGCCTGGGGGGACCTTTGTCCAAAACCCACTGGCTGTATGTGGGTCTGTTTCTGGACTGTCTTTTCTTCTATCAATCCGTCTACCATCATAGGGTTTTGGGTGGGTGTGTACGTGGATTTATATTTTAGATCAGCTAGGGTGGAGACTAGGAAAGGACACGAGTGGGAGCAGAAAGGCCAGTTTGGGGCTGCTGTGCGGATCCAGCGTGAACTGCTGGTGCTTAGATGGGGAGGCTGGAGAGGAAACCACAAGGCAGGGTGGTGGTGGGGTCGATTCTGAGAGGGAGCCGCCAGGGCGCTGGGTAAAGAACCCCCTGCAGTGCAGGTGACCCCGACCCAATTCCTGGGCCGGGAAGACCCCTGGAGAAGGGACAGGCTGCCACTCCAGCATTCCTGGGCTTCCCTGGTGGCTCAGCTGGTAAAGAACCCACCTGCAATACAGGAGACCTGGGTTTGATCCCTGGTTGGGAAGATCCCTTGGAGAAGGGAAAGGCTACCCACTCCAGGATTCTGACCTGGAGAGTTCCATGGATTGTATAATCCATGGGGTCGCAAAGAGTTGGATATGACTGAGTGGCCTTCACTTTCAAGGATGGCTTGGCTGCGGGGAAGGAGAAAAGGGGGGAAAAGTGGGTGACTCCAAGCATTCTGGTTTGATCAATGGGAAGAAGGTAGTTGCCCTCTCCTGACGGACTCTAGGACCACCAGGCCTCTGTCTTCCTGGGGACAATGGCATCTGAGCTGCGGGGGCATCCCTGGCAGGGAGAATACTACAGTCCATAGGGTCACAAAGAGTCAGACACGACTGAAGCAGCTTGGCGCGCGCACACACACACACACACACAAATGCACACTCACACACTCATGTGCACACATGCACACACACGCACACACACACTTATGCGTGCACACACACACACGTGCACGCATGCAGACACGCACACTCACACAAAGGAAAAGCACAGGGAGGCATGCCCCTGCCCTTGCTGGCCTGACCTTTAAAGTCCTGAGCAGGTGCTTGGCATGCGTGCCCTGAGGCCATCTCTGCAGCGCGCTTTCCCACCGCATGGCCAGAGTGCGGGATGCCTTGACTGTGTGGCGCGCAGACCCTCACTCAGGACCCCTCTGGCTCGTACCACCGTCCCCTGGCCATAGCCACTGGCTCCCTGGCTCCTCACCACAGCCACACCGGTGAGCAGTAGGGCGTGGTGGTTAAGAGCACAGGCTCTGGGATCAGACCTGGCTGGGTGACCCAAGGAGAGCTGCTCTCAGCCTGGGTCCCCTCACTTATAAAATGGGGACTTTGATGGCACCTCTCAGTCGCCTCGTAGGGTCCCTGCAAGGAGATCTGGCAGGGAAAGCATCTGGAACAGAGCCTGCTCCAGAGTGCGCCCCCCCCAACACGAGCTTACAATTACTCTTCCCACTCAGCAGGTCAGGAAGCGAGGCTCAGAGTCCCAAGAAGCTTGAGACCCTACCAACTGACAGCAGTTGAGATGAGACAGGAAGCCAGCCTGAGGGTCTCGTCACTCACGCAGCTTATTTGGCCCCTTCCCCTGGGGGGCCCTCCCGGATCCCCTAGCCCCGTGTCCACCATGCCCACTGCCCGCGAACTGGCCTTTCTCTTGCTCTGGTGAGGACAGTTGGGGGTGCACGTCAAGGTGGCTCCACGTGGAGGGAGGAACCATCTGGGCGGAGCACCGCTCCATCACGGGGAGCGGTGAGCGGCAATTTCCCCTTCCTGGCTGCTCAGAAGCCTTGTCTGCTCTCAACTTTTTCATTCTCTTGGGGTGGGCCAGGGAGCCCTCTCGTGGGAAGCCAAGGCTTCGGTGAGAGAGGCCAGGGGTGGTCTCCACGGATAAAGCCTCCTGATGAGGGGTTGAGGCTGCTCTGACTGCCAGCCTGGAAGTAGACTGTATCTTGTGGACAGGGAGGCTCAAATGCAAGAAAGCACTCTGGGAGGGATGGAGGGTCCAGAGAAATGGGGGGCGGGGCTGCCCGGCAGAGTGGGAAGGCCGGGAGAGGGGTCTGGGCATGCTCTGCGTGGGAGAGACCCTAGCGCCCGACACAGGGCCTGCCCGCAGCGGGTGCTTGCTGAGTTTCCCTGGCATGAAGAGCAAATGGCGCTCACGGGGCAGGTGCCGTGACAGCAGACGCCCGAGGCAGCTCAGCAAGGGGAGGCTGGGGCAAAACACGCTGGAACCACCCCTGCCCTACTCACCGTGGACAGCGCACTTCACCTCCCCGCGTCTCAGCTGCCTCCTCTGTGCTGTGGGACACGGCTAGCCCTAACCTCGTTGAGTGACCACGGGGGCTAACAATCGGGGTATCTGCTGCGTTTGTACGAGGAAAGCGATGGCCTGTGGTATGCAGTAGGTGTTCAGTAAATGCTAGTTAGTCCTATGATCACTTTCCTGTGTGGGCAAGTGGCCTCTGGGAACCAAAGGGACTTTTTTATGGGTCCTCAGAGAACTAACCCATAGCCAGCAAGGGTGCCCAGTCCTGGGGCTGGTAGGTTCAGTGGCTGGCATAGGGGGAAGTGGAGAAGGCACCAACAGAAAGGCTGGGAATTCCAGCTCTGCTGCTTCTAAGTTGGTGGCTCAAAGGAGGGGATCCCACCAAAGTGAGGCTCAGTTTTGCTCACCTGTAAAATGGGACTGCATGGTAAACTGCCTGTGAAGAGTGAATGAGAGGACCCTGGCATATGTTCCTGGCGCATATTAGGTGTGCATGTACACGAAATCTTTTCTCTTGGTGTCTGGTGCAGAGTTGGTGTGGGGTTTTCTGGTGGGCCAGCTGAAAGCAGAGATGACCTTTGGATGCTGCCGCCACCAGCCACCCACCACTGCCACCTGCCCAGCACAGGCTGGGATCTCAGCTGCCAGCAGTCACTGTTCTCTGTCCCTGTTGTGGGGGGTCTGGGCTGGGGGCTGTGGGTGTTTCCAGGCAACTGCTCACCACTGGGAGAGCTGCAGGGACAAGCCCAGGCTCCTTGGGCTACGAGTTGAGCTGCTGGGTGCTGAAAGTCAGGTCCAGAGTGTTGTGGGCAGAGGGGACCAGTACAGGGTCATTGAGACCATCTCCCTGCCCTACCCAACCCCAGTCAATACAAACGCTGGCTCAAAGGGCCTCATATTTCTAGAGAATATTCCACACGTTGCTTCTCCCTGCCTCTACTCAGCTGGGAGATGGATAAGGGGAGACAGATCAGATCTTAGGGAGCTGCTCTGGGGACAGGCCAAGCTGGTGCTCTGCTGGAAGAAGAAGCAGGTCCTGGCTGGGGACTGGATTCTCAGGCTGAGCTGACCCTGGGCATCTGGTTCCCTGGTTGAGCCACTTCCCATATCCCTGCAGGTGCAGGGTTTCCATGGTGCTCAGCCAGGGCAGTACCCTCCCACAGTTGGTACGTTCCCTGCCCCTTGCGGCCAAGCTTCCATAACCGCTAGCAGTCCTGACCCTGACCTGACCAGCTTCCGACCCGCCACGCTCATGACCCGTGCCTGTAATGCTTCCCTGGGTTCATGGGTGTCTTATTCAATCGAGAAAGCCCCCTTGCCACCTCCATGTCCTCATCTTTCCCTGACCTGACTCAGCAGCCCTTCTTACGAGTCCCAGCTCCTGTGTATCCTTCACTCACGCAGCAGACTTCCCTGGGACTGGTACCTTCCACCCATCTTCAACCTTGAAAACCTCCCGTGTTTCTAACACTGATCTAGCAAACTTCTGAGACTTCCATATTCCTGATCCCATTGGACCAGACTCCCCAGACTTCCCCGTAGCCTCCCACGTCCTCCAACCCAGCTCAGCAAACCTCCCAAAGAGCCTGACCCTGACCTCCGTGCCTGACCCGAACCCCGGCTTGCTCCGTCTTCTCCCCATCTCTAGGGTGCCCGGCGGCCCACCGCCCTGTTCCAAGGCTGCCCACCGCCCGGCTCTGCAGGGAAGGGCCACTGCAGAGGGTCTCCCAGCGGGCCTCACCCAGTGTGACCTCAGCCTGCATGGGCATCGACAGCGCTGGGTGCTTGACCTCGCAGCTGAAGAGGGCCTCGTTGTCGATCTGTGATCCTGTGTATCCTTCACTGATGCAGCAGACTTCCCTGGGACTGGTACCTTCCACCCATCTTCAACCTTGAAAACCTCCTGTGTTTCTAACACTGATCTAGCAAACTTCTGAGACTTCCATATTCCTGATCCCGTTGGACCAGACTCCCCAGACCTCCCCGTAGCCTCCCACGTCCTCCAACCCAGCTCAGCAAACCTCCCAAAGAGCCTGACCCTGACCTCCGTGCCTGACCCTAACCCCGGCTTGCTCCGTCTTCTCCCCATCTCTAGGGTGCCCGGCGGCCCACCGCCCTGTTCCAAGGCTGCCCACCGCCCGGCTCTGCAGGGAAGGGCCACTGCAGAGGGTCTCCCAGCGGGCCTCACCCAGTGTGACCTCAGCCTGCATGGGCATCGACAGCGCTGGGTGCTTGACCTCGCAGCTGAAGAGGGCCTCGTTGTCGATCTGTGGGTTGAGCGTCCAGGTGAGTAGGGCGCGCACCTCCACCGTGCCATCGCTGCCCGGGGTGTGGCTGTGCCGCAGGAAGTAGATGGGCTCCGAGCTGTGCACCCAGCGGGGGAACTCGCGGCTCACCACCGTCTCGGGGACGCTCTCGGTGGTCGGCTGGATGGCGCTGCTGGGGTCCGGGGTCAGACTGCGGGAGGGGCGCTCCGTGGAGGGACGCCCGCCCCGGGTCTCAGCGTCCAGCAGGGACAGCGACCTCTGCATTTTGGTGTCATCCAGGTCACGGTGCAGGAGGCTGCGGAAGGGCCTGCTGTCCTGGAGGGGACCAGAGCTGGCTGCCGGCGGTTCCGGCAGGGGCACCGCGTCGATGGGTTCCCCGTCTCGCTTGAAATAAACCTGGAATCGCAAGGAAGGTGGGGGGAAAGATTTGGCGCCAGTGACTGGAACCTCCCAAGGGGCTCTCAGAGGGACTGGCTGCAGGAGGCCCCTCCTGCTCCTCGTACCTTCTGGATGGACCCCGCTCTGCCCCTCCCCCTCCAGTCCCCTTAGCGCTCTGAGGCAGCTCCGTTCAGTGCGGACATGCAGGCTCTGGTGGCAGAGGCTGAGCCAATGAGCTTCTTCGAGCCTCAGTTTCCTTACTTGTAAAGGAAATACTGGGTCTTCCCTGGTGGCTCAGCGGTAGAGAATCCGCCTGCGATGCAAGAGCCACAGGAGACGCTGGTTCGAGCCTGGGGGAGGAAATGGCAACCCACTCGTGTTCTTGCCTGGAGAATCCCGTGGACGGAGGAGCCTGACGGGCTGCGGTCCATGGGGTCGCACAGGGCTGGACACGACTGAAGCGACTTAGCACGCACGTCCACAAAGGGAATACGAACACCTACTTCCTGAGGCTGTTGGGTGCTTGGAGACAGCGTGCAAAAACAAGACCCTGGACACAGCCCTTGGCAGCCCTCCCCCAACCCCAGGCTGCAAGGGGGTGGTCCCTGCCCACCTGGAGAGAGCAGGGCGAGAAGGTAGAGGGGCACCAGAGGGTAAATGAGGTGTCAGAGGAGGAGGAGAGGTGTGGGGGGGGGCGCTGGGGCAGGATGGGGCGGAAGCCGGCGTCCTCTGGCTTTCTCTGCTAATAGGGACTTCGAGTTTTGAGAGGCGGCATTTAATTTAATTTGCTGTCTTTTTATTTTGGTACATATGCCCAGAGGCCTATGGGGATTGGGTGTGTATATATATATATATTAAATAAATGAGATAAATAAATTGATGGGCGGCAGGGAGGGGGGAGGCCAGGAAGCAGCTCTGGGGATGCTGGTGCCGGTAGGGAAAGGGAGCTGGGGGTGATGGGAGGAGGGTGTGGGAGGGTGCATGGAATGCAGGGTGCGCAGAGGCTGTCAGCATTTATAGCTCCAACGAAGGATCTCTTATGAACATAATAGCCTGCTTTGGGGTTTTTCTTTCTTTCCCTTTTTTTTTTTGAAAAGTGCTTCAAAAGCAGGTTTGTAATTTATATCAAAGAATTCTTTCAAGTTCGACGTCCCAGGCAAACATAAGGTGCCTGGAATGCGGAGAGATGAGGATCTCGTATATATTTGAATTTCGTATTGCTGTGTTTTAAATGGCAGGAGCCAGCGGGCTGGAGCAGGGGTGGGGGGTGGGGGAGGTCTTCTGGCAGCCTCGGGACTGTGAGTAGAATTTTTTGTGTGTGCGCTGTGCAGAAAAGGAGTTTTTCTTTGGGGAAAAAGGCCAGCTTGTGTCACTTTAGGGAGGCCAGACCTCCTTATGGGTTCTGAGGGGGAAATCTTGGGACCATGTCCTGTCCTCAGCGGTTGCTAGCTTTGAGGCTGCTTTCAGTCTGTGTCCTTGGGGCTGCACGGCCAGGGGGCAGGACCTTACCACAGGCGCACTCTGCCCCCGCCGCGGCCTGCTCTGCCTCTGGCACCTGCTTACTGCCCTGTGTTGGTTCTCTTCACACCTCTTTACTCCTGTCCCGTCCTGGGCGGCTGGGTCTTCCTGGGCCACTGCCTGGGGTGAACTGGCCCAGGTCCCAGGACCACCCCCCATGCATCCCACCTGTGAGACAGTCGAGGGTCTGCAAGGAGAGCCACCTCCCCAGCTGGAGCTCTACTCCCCTTGCCCGTGGCTCCACTCTGCTCAGTCGTGTCCAACACTTTGTGAGCCCACGGACTGCAGCCCGCCAGGCTCTTCTGTCCATGGCATTTCCCAGGCAAGAATACTGGAGTGGGTTGCCGTGCCCTCCTCCAGGGGATCTTCCCGACCCAGGGATCGAACCCAGGTCTTCCGCATTGTAGGCAGATTCTTTACCACATGAGCTACCAGGGAAGCTGCTAACTCCACTCTGCCCCTCCTAATCCCTGTGATGTGTGAAACTCACAAGGTCAGAACTGGAAGGGGTCTTGGAAGCATGCAGCCCGTGGGTTCTCCATACGGTTCAGGGAGCCCCATGAGCTGTGCTTAGTCGCTCATTTGTGTCCCACTCTTTGTGACCCTATGGACTGCAGCCCAGCACACTTCTCTGTCCATGGGGATTCTCCGGCAAGGATACTGGAGAGGGTAGCTGTGCCCTCCTCCAGGGGAGCTTCCCAACCCGGATCAAGCCCACGTCCCCTGTGACTCCTGCATTGCAGGTGGATTCTTTAGCAGCTGAGCCACCAGGGGAGTTTGCAGGGAACCATCAGGGTTCCACAGATGAGCCTCAGGACCCATTAGGGCAGCTTGCCCTTCCTTCACTTTTAAAGATCTTCTACACGGGGCTTCCATGTATGTTTCATTTACATCAAACAGGTCCTGCTGCTTCTAAAAAAGCTGAAAAGCTGTTACACTGTCCACATTCGAAACCTCCTCAAAAAGCCTGAGAAGCAGAGGGGGGCTTTCCTGCTCAGGGTCACTTGGCACAAGTGGCGTCAGGGGCTGGAACCCAGCTCCCTGGGCGCCCTCAGGTCCTACCCTTCCCCACCCGCTTCACGCTGCTGTGACAATAACTCAGGAGCTGCAGCCACAGACCTCAAAGCGGTTGGCGGCGATGATTAGTCGCTCAGTCGTACCCGACTCTTGCGACCCAATGGACTGGGGTCGCCAGTCTCCTCTGTCCAAGGGATTCTCCAGGCAAGAATACCAGAGTGGGTTCCCATGCCTGCCTCCAGGGGGTCTCCCCGGTGCAGGGATGGAAGCTGCCTCTCCTGCACTGCAGGCGGACTCTTTGCTGCTAAGCCAGCAGGGAAGCCCCCCTCAAAGTGGGTGGGGTGGGTCTAGTAAGGAGTTGGCCAAAACAGAGTCCCACTTCCTCCCCCCCTTTCCTCTCCCCTTCCCTCCCTCGCTCCTTCCTTCCCATCCTCCACAGCGGACTTGGAGCTGGAGGGCACGACCTTGAGTCCCAGCTCTGTCAAGGACACAGGGGGCCTCTCTCCACTTCACTTCCCTTCCCGGGGCCTCGTCAGTCTCCATCCTGTTCAGTTACTGGGGTGGGGGTGTGCTTGAAGCTGGGATCCCCTGAAGATCACCCTCACTGCAGCTCGGGGACTTCAGGGTCCAGGAGACGTGGGGGTCCTCCTCACCTACCAGGAGGCAAGAGAGACTCACGGACATCCGGGCGGATCAGATGAGTGGGCAGGGTCAGAGCAGGCAGACAGAGCAGAGAGCACCTACGCGGACAGCGGCCTCTGTCCCGCGCTCTGCAGGTGAGCTCCGTGCCGACAGGGGCTGTTGCACAAGCCACGCAGGAGGGGACGCGGCAGGGGTGGCTGCAGCAGTACTCACCGTGGGCGCCGGTTTCCCTCCCGACACGATGCAGACCAGCGTGAAGTTCTGGGCTTGGTAACGGCTGAAGGGGGCCGGGGTGTCAGCGGCCAGCACCTCGATGGAGGTGGGCGGAGCTACCCAAAGAGAAGCACAGGGAGAGCGAGGCTTCACTGGAAGGTTCAGAAAGAGTTCACTGATGACCTAGGACGGGCCAGGCCCTCTGCTAGACGCGGTGAAGAGTGTGAAAGGGAAGGTCGCTCAGTCGTGTCCGACTCTGACGCCCTGGACTGTAGCCCACCAGGCTCCTCTGCCCATGGGGTTCACTAGACAGGAGTACTAGAGTGCGTAGCCCTTCCCTTCTCCAGGGGATCTCTCCAAGCCAGGGATTGAACCCAGGTCTCCCGCATTGCAGGCAGATTCTTTACCAGCTGAGCCCCCAGGGAAGCCCAAGAGGCACATGGCAGAGGACATATGTTGCACAATTCCAGGAGGTGCCCCCGGCGTCAACTGCCGTGAGAATGACCTCCCTGCTGGGCACACAAACGAGGGCCCTGCCACCTGGGGCCTGCAGCCTGGCGGGGACGGTACAGGCCTGAGGAAGTGACGCTGTGCTGTGATCTGAGGAGGCAGCAGCAGGCAGAGGACAAGTGTGCAGGGACCCGCCCAGGCCTGAGGAAGTGACGCTGTGCTGTGATCTGAGGAGGCAGCAGCAGGCGGGGGACAAGTGTGGCAGGTGGAAGGAACAGTGTGTGCAAAAGCCTCGTGGTGGCTGGCTCGGGGTGGGGGTGCGGGGAGGGGTGTGACAGGCAGGATGTTGTGCCGGGAGGGCAAGGTGGGGGAGAGGTACCCAGTGGGGCTCGGGAGACTTGCAGGGCACCGCTAGTGGGTCACCGCTCACAGCGATGTGGGGGCTGGTTCCCGCCAGCTCCTGAGAGCTGACTGTGACATTCCTGGGAGTTGTGAACCAGTTTTTAAACCGCTGCTGGATTGAAACAGATGGCCCAGTGGGCATCCTTACACCATGGAAATCAGCCACCACTGCAAATCCGGGCTTCCTTGTTTATTTCCTTCCCCTGCCCCCAGCCCCAGCCCCCACAGAGCAGGTTTACCAGCCC
>SJXQ01009706.1:0-23129 GCA_006408695.1 Aepyceros melampus | reverse complement strand
GGTTGTGAGTTTTTCTTTGCCCTGAGAGCAGTAGGGAGCCACTGACAGCTTCAGACAAGAGCAGAACATGATCTGAGACTGGAAACACAGAGGGCTATTTAAGCCAGCGAGATGGGTAGCTTAGACCATGGCGACCGCAGAGCGAGAGGACGACCGTGGAGCGAGAGCAGATGACTCTGACAGGTATTTAAGCCAGTAGTCTGCCCTCTTTTCTTCTTTTCCCCCTAAAGTTGGCTTATTTTGTTGGTCCCACCTCCTGCCAGCTCCCTGCCCTGTCCTCACGGCCCACCACTGGCTGGTTTGCCAGAGCCAGTGCCCCCAGGTGCCACACGACATTCACAGTTCAAGCCTGGAGCCAGCGTTCCAGCGTTTCATCCTTGGGCAAATTACCAAAACCGTGAGCCTCAGCTTCCCGATTTGCTAAATGGGACTAATCCTTGGCAGACATATTCGAAGGATGAACCAGTAAATCGCTATGAAAGGGCTTAGCGCATGCTAGGAATTCACTGCTTATAGGATTCCTGCAGTTCGTTTCTCTAGCCACCTTGTCATCCTTAGGACAGGAGCTAGAATCTCAGGCCTTTGCTTAGGAAAGGCTGTCAGTTCTGGCTTCTTGTAGCCTTGGGTCAAGTGCAGTGGGGGGTGTAGAGCAAATGAAGAGGGGTGAGTGTTTCCTTCCTGCAAGGGGTTTTCACTCCAGTTAAGTTTAATTAAATCTGACGAACGTTTCCTGACACCTACTAGGTGCTGGGCACAGTGCCAGGTGCTTGCCGTAGGCGCTTAGTGATGAAATGGATAGGGCACTTCGAGCTCACAGTCTGGTGGGGGCGCCAGGCACCAGGCAACTCTATTTTAAGGTCTAGTGAGACAAAGCCAGGTATGAACCATTCGTTCGCTCAGACAGCCACCACGGGCCGTCGCAAGGGAGCAGAACAGACAGGAAACACTGGGAGAACAATAGATGGAGAACTGTAATTAAGTGTGAGATGGGAGGAAGCAGATGGGAAGTGGGGTAGGAGCTCAAGCGGGGAGAGGTACACCAGAATCTTTCAATTATCCACATGTCCCAGAGTCTGCAATCTAACTTTTCTAGAACTCACTGCAAGCCTGGATTCCACAGCAAGAACCAACTGTGGCCAAAGGTTAGGAGCCAGGAACTGTTCTAAGCCCTTAACATCTGGTGGCTCAGAGGGTAAAGCACTTGCCTGCAATGCGGGAGACCCGGGTTCAATCCCTGGGTCGGGAAGATCCCCTGGAGAAGGAAATGGCAACCCGCTCCAGTATCCTTGCCTGGAGAATCCCATGGATGGAAGAGCCTGGTGGGCTACAGTCCATGGGGTCACAAAGAGTCGGACACGACTGAGCGAGCTCAATTCACTTCACTTCACTTCATGAGTCTACAGAAAGGGTTTATTTATTCCTGTCTTACCGATGGGGAAACTTAAGGGGTGAAGGGACTTTCTGGGGCTCACAGAGTTTAGATCTGAAACCGGAACTCCCAGACCCCAGGGCTACAACACTGCATGAAACCGCATCATGTCCATCTTTGGAAAGAAGGAAAGAGGTTGTGTCTGTTGGCGCCTTTAGCCCCGAGTGCACATCTCAGCCATTGCAGACGCTCATTCACCTGGCACACTCAGTTCTCAGGCAAACCTTTAATTGAGATCCCTGGGGGAACCGCTCCTGTGGGTGGCTCTGTTTAAGTCAGGTGCCCCAAAGATCAAGGGACCACGTCAATTAGAGCTTAGCAAAATCCTCTGGTGGGGCTTCTCCGATAGCTCAGATGATAAAGAATCCACCTGCAAGGCAGGAATCACGCATTTGATCCCTGGGTCAGGAAGATCCCCCGGAGAAGGAAACAGCACTCCAGTGTTCTTGTCTGGGAAATGCTGTGAACAGAGGAGGCTGGTGGGCTACAGTCCATGGGGCCGTGAAAGAGTCGGACAAAACTGAGTGGCTAACCAACCAGCAACCAACCAGCGCGATTGTGCCCTGCTTATGGTGGTCGATATGCAGGGGTAAGTGTACCCTCCAAGAATGCTAGGGCTCAGAACTGGGCAGGGGGCACCTTTAAAAATCACTCACTCCTCCTTTCTTTTTCACTGAGCAAACAGTAATCAGAAGCCTAGAAGCTTCCTTATAGGAGGGCTTTGGGGAGTAAACGGGATGATGCTTACCAGATGCCCGGCACACAGTAAGCCCGCAGCACAGTGGAGCCATTTTAGCTGATGTCATTTGTATCACTATTTTGGAAGAGGTAGTTCAGGACAATGGTTACGAGTATGGACCCTAAATCTCACTGTGTGTGTGTGTGCTAAGTCGCCTCAGCTGGTCTGACTCTTGGCAACCCTATGGACCGTAGCCCGCCAGGCTCCTCTGTCCATGGGAGTCTCCAGGTGAGAACACTGGAGTGGGCTGCCGTGCCCTCCTCCAGGGGACCTTCCGACCTGGGGATCGCATCCACGTCTCATGTCTCCTGCACTGGCAGGCGGGTCTTTACCACCAGCGCCGCCTGGGAAGCGCCTAGACCCCCCTACCCAGGGTTCCAAGACCAGCTGTACCACTTCCCAGCTGTGTGACCTTGGGCAAGTTATTCAGCCTCTCTGAACCTGTTTCCTTATCTGCAAAATGGAATTATCGAGTGCTGAGAATTCAGTAAAGTAGCACCTTGGGACTTCCCTGGTGGGTGGTTAAGAATCCGCCTTTCGGTGTAGGGAATGTGGGTCTGCTCCCTGGTCAGGAAACTAAGATCCCACCTGCCGTGGAGCGACCAGCTCTGAGGGCCACAACGAGAGGGTCTGTGCTCAACCAAGATCCTGCATGAAGCGATGAAAATTCCAACTGAGACCCAACACAGCCAAATAAATAAGAAAGTGGTGCCTGAAAGCATATTGAAAGTGCATGTCAGATGCATTTATCAGAAGAATGTCTTAATGTTCTTTCTTTGAGGCCCGTTGCTACTGTCTGGGAGAATAAAGTTTCCGCCTTTGGGGGCATTCACAGCTCAGTGAGGAGGCCAGACGGTGCCCTGGACCTGTGCTGCCCAGTACAGTGGCCACCCCCCCCGCGCCTATTAAGCACTTGGAATGTGGCTTTCCCATGTTCCTAGGTGCTGTAAGCGTAAAATACACACTGAATCTGGAAGACAATATTTTTTTAAAAAAAGCACCTTAAGTACATCATGAATATTTTTATATTGGTTACTTCCTGAAATAATACAAGGAATATATTGGATTTAATAAATATGCTATGCCAATTCATTTTCACTTTTCAAAGCTTTTTCTTAAAGTGGTCATGAGAACACTTGCAATTAAAGGCAGATTTCTACTGGAGAGTGCTGGTCTTCCATTTTACAGATTAGCACAACTGAGGTCAGACAGGGAGAGATTTGCCTATAGTCACACCGTCGGTCAGTGGCAGTGCCAGGACTGGCAACTAGGCCCTCCAGAGCCTGTCCAGGATTCTCTGCACAGATGCCTCCTCCCCCAACACACACACACACTCACACATACATACACGCGCGCACACACATTCTGGAGATCTGCCCCAAGCCATGCACCCCACCCACACACACCCTGATTGGGAGCCGTGTTCCTGTGTCTAGTTATGTTACTGAGCAGGGGTTAGCAACATGCACAGTTAAGCAAGCTCTTAAGACAATGAATTTCCGCTGTGTGGACGATGACGCGGCAGAGCTGCTCACGTCAGCGTGGAGGCCCAGGCTTCCCACTGTCTCCATCGAAGCATTGCTCCGTCGCCGCGTCCTGGGAGCCTGTCACCCTGCCTCTTGCCTGCCGTCACCTGCCGGTGGGCCCTGAGTGCAGGCGGTCAGCGAGCAGTCTCCGCCAGGAGTCCTAGGCGGCCCTGGGACGCTTCACTCCACGTGTCGCCATCGTCCTCTTCCCTGCAGCTTCTCTTCCCTTCCCTTGACTGTGCTCAGCACTCTCACCTCCACAAACTGCTGCTCCTTGGGCTCTCAGTCTGGAGCCTCCCTTCACGCTTACTCTTCCCCGACCACTTCCATGTCCCCATCTCCGTTTCTGTGTCTGTCTCCACTTCCTTCTCCAATCCCACTCTCACCTCCAGCCAGCTCTGTCTCTCTTCCTTCTCCGCCTCCCTCCCATTCCCTTTTCCATCCGAGCTCCATTTCTTGCCCCCGACCCCATCTCCAGTCTGTCCCTGTGCGCACCCTCATATCTGCCTCCATCCCTCCCCTCCTCCAATCCCAGCCTCCCTCCCTGCTCATGACCCCCAGCCCTGCTACAATCTCTGACCAAGGTCAAGGTGAGAGGTCCTCTTCTGGCTCTGAGCCTGGAATAGATCCTGTGGACCCAGGAACAGCGGCAGCCCCAGGCATAAGCATCCTGGACAACAACAATCCCTAATTCAAAGCTGGGCTGCAGAATGAGCAGGACAGAGCAAGACCACCTGGCTATGACGCGGGTGCGTTTAATGGCAAAGAATCCTCTGCAAGGACCCCTGGATCTCCAAGGCTCTGCACTCCTCTGCAGCAGTAGCCAGGGAGCTCACTCTAAGTGCCTCATTCCTGTGGACTCTGAGAGGCGGTCTTCAAGGACGTCCGTGCAAGTGCAAGGCTCTCCTGGGTGGGGGGAAGGTGGATACCATGCCCCTGAAATGACCCTCCTCAGAGACACTGAGCAGGTGGGTCTATGTGGCCTGAGCAAGGCAGAAATATGGGCTTCCCAGGTGGCTCAGATGGTAAAGAACCCGCCTGCCAGTGCAGGAGACGTGGGTTCCATCCCTGGGTCATGAAGATCCCCTGGAGAAGGGAATGGCAACCCACTCCAGTATTCTGGCCTGGAGAATCCTATGGACGGAGGAGTCTGGTGGGGGGCGGGGCTACAATCCAGGGGGTCAGAAAGAGCTGGACTAGGCACACACGCAAGGGAGAGGTAGTCAGCAGCGGCTGTAGCGGTGAGAGGCTAGACGCAGGCAGAGCTGGTGTCTGAGTTCACAAGCCACGTGGACAGACCACGGCACTGGGTCACCCCGGCCCTGTGCATGAGCAAGAGGCCCCCAGTTCTGTGGGTTCACCATCACGGCCAGACAGGCCGCCACCACAGAGCTCCCCTGACTCCTCCACCCCCGACCAAGCCAGGAGACTTCCCAGTTAATTTTTGACTTTGCCTTAAGAAGAGAGAATTCCTGCTAGAAGTTTCTTCTGCTGATTTTGCCCAGCCCCCAGGAAGGCAGAGCCGCTCCGGATGCAGCGGCCACACAGCATGGCAGGCCCCGTTCCAGTCCATCAGTGGGGGCAGAAGTGGAAATTATTTCAGACTCGACAGTTAACATCAATACAGTGAGTGAGGCAATGGCCGGCGATCAGTTTTATGAAATTAACTCTGAAATATTGCCTGTCTTTCTCTTGAAAGCAGAACTTTGTTTCGGTCATCGTAACTCACTTTGCAGATAATGTGATGGCTCTTAGCTCTGTAAATCATCCTGTGGCTTTTGCAATTCGGGAACACAAACCTGTTCTGACATAAACCCCAGCAGGCCTGAGTCTTTAACTGTATCTAGTGAAAAATTCTCTCTGTACCATGAAGCTCCCCCTACACTGCCCCTGGGGAACCAGCTCAGACAGAGTCTGGCCAAGGTTTCAGCCCATGTTCTGTTACCAATATCCCATGGGACTTTGGGCAAATCAGTTGACCCACTTGGGCATCAGTCTTCCCATCTATAAAATGGGTTCAATAAAACACATCCTGCCAAACTTTCAGCTTTGAAGATTTTGAGAGAAGCTGCAAATGAGAATACAGACATAAACCTCCTACAAGAATGGCGAAGTGCCATGCAAACAGAAGGGGACTATTTGTATCACCTGTTCAACTGCTCTCCCTTCTCCCTGGGCTGGGAGGGACACGTAGGGGAACTTCTTCTCCCTCCCAGGACTGGCTGTTGTCTGGAGGAAGGGACAATCTCCGCTGTTCCTTGGGTATCACTCTAAACTGGTCTGAACACACTGCTGCTCTGGGTGTCATTTATCAAGGGGCGGTCATCAATTAGATTTTGGGGAGGAGTGGGAGAGGGGAAAGACAAGTTCAAAATTATATTATTTGCAAAAATCCATTCTTTCTCTCTCAGCATGCCTGCTCTATTGACTGCCCTCTTTTCAATCAGCTCATAGTCTTCATACCATATTTCTTTTAAAAAAAGAAAGAAAACCACTCTCTCACATAAAAGTGCGCATGAATATAAATATTCCTTGTTCTTATTTTCCTTCTTTCTTTCACTTTTCTTTTTTTAGTCCTACCTCTCTGTGTCTTTCCCATCCTCTCTTCAGTCTCTCTCTGCTTCTTCAAGACGGACCTCAAAAGAGCGTCTCCTCCAGGAAGCCTTTTCTGTTCCAGCCACACCGAACTGCCCAAGGTTTCTTCCTTGCCTTGCTCACCTACCCTGTGCCCTGGACATGCTAGTCCTTCTGCTGGTTAACTTGGCTTCATCCTTCAGGTCTGGCCTTAGTTGCCTCCTCCAGGCAGCTTTCCAGGACTTTGCCAGGCTGAATTCCTGGAGCATCCTGTTCTTGACATCCTCCTGGGTGCCTGTCATTCTGTTCCAGGCCCATGTCTGTTTCTCCACTAGGCTGTGCACTTTCTGAAGCCTAGAACTTTGTCTTTAACCTCAGAGCTAATACAAGCCTGCCACACAGGATTCAGTTTCAACTCCGGTTTGCATTCTCCCTTCATTCACTTCTCCTAGTACGAACAAGAACATGGCCTCTGGAAGGAATCCCACAAGACCTTGTGATGCGTGGGCCTGCCCCCACCTCTAGCTTTGTCTTGACCCTCCCCTCAACACCATGCTCCAAAAATCCTGAGACATTTTTGGAGCATAAACACCCTAAGCACATTTCAACCGCAGGGCCTTTGCGTCTGCTGCTGCCTTTGCCTGAAGTCTTCCACTCAGCTTTGTGCAAGGTCAGGTCCTGCTTATCTGTCAAGTCTCAGCTCAAATGCCACCTCCCAGCCCAAGCGAGGTGCTGCTCCTGTCGCCTGTGACAGCACTCGTCATTTCCTCAGGGAGCGCATCACAAGGTGTAGCTATTTCATATATTAGCTCACACACATGTCTTTTTCTCAACACCCCCTCCCCCCACTAGAACGTAAGCACCTCGAGGACAGAAATTCTTGTCTCTGCCGCAATCCCAGGGCCTGAAACAGCGGTTTACTCAGCACACTCTGTCAAATGAATGAGCTGGGAGGAGGGGCGTAGGTGTCCTGCCCTCCCATCCACGCCCGATTCAGAAGGACTGAAATCCTAGCCATGTCCATACCCCTCTTTCCCTCCAGAAGCCTGAGGAAGCAAGATGCCACCAACAGGAGGGGGACTCCAGCAAGAAAAAGAGAGAAGAAAAAACGCACCTCTTCGGTTTATGGGAAAATTAAATATTGAACTGGGTAGTAATGGCAGCCAAGGGGAAAAGATACTGACAAAGAGCCCCCAGTGGAGCCGCCGTCAGCGACAGGAGAGAGGAGCGCGGCGTCTGTACTCACACGAGCTGCAATGGGGCGCTTTTATGTGGCAGCTGCTGAGCCGAGTCACAGCCCCCAGCCCTGGGAGCAGGCGGGAGCCCGCATGTGGATGCGCTGGGAATCCGGGGCCAGGTCAGGGGCCACGGCCCGGAGCCTCCCTGCCTGGAGATGGGGGCCTTTCTGAGTGGAGTGGGGTCACAAGGGTCCCCAGTGGCTGCGGGCACAACCCACCCACCCGCTTCCTCTCTGCAGAGAGCCAGCTGCCGGCACTGCTCACCTGCCTTGCCCCTCCCCTGCCAGCTGTTGTGCTTTCCAAGCGGTGGGAGATAAAATTAACAACCCCAACTGGAGGCTCTGGCTGCTCTCGGGGAGGGGGTGGCACAGCGTGGGGGGCGGCGAATCGGTGAGGCTGCGCGGAGAGGGGCCCAACTCGGGCTACTGCTGACGGAGAAACAAAGTCCCACGCGTGCCTGTGCACACACGGACACAGATATACGCACATAAACACACACACAAGTGCATATACACAGATACACAGAGAAACGCACACACACAAAACACACACACATAAACACACACACGTGCGTATACACAGATACACACAGACACACAAACACACAAACACACACACATGTGCGTATACACAGATACACAGAGACGCACACACACACACATAAACACACCACGTGCGTATACACAGATACACACAGACACACACACAAGCACACAAACACACACAAACACACATAAACACACACACATGTGCATATACACAGATAGAGAAACGCACACACACAAACACACACACACATAAACACACACATATGCGTATACACAGATACACACAGACACACACACAAACACACAAACACGCATAAACACACACGTGCATATACACAGATACACAGAGAAACGCACACACACACAACACACACAAACACACGTGTGCACACGTGTGCTGCGTGCTAAGTCGCTCAGTCATGTCCGACTCTTTCCGACCCCATGGACTGTAGCCCACCAGGCTCCTCTGTCCATGGGATTCTCCAGGCAAGAGCAGTGGAGTGGGTGCCATTCCCCCTCCAGGGGGTCTTCCTGCCCCAGGGACCAAGCCCGCGGTGCTTATGTCTCCTGCATGGGCAGGCAGGTTCTTCACCCGTAGCTCAACCAGAGACGCCCCACGTACACACACGCACACACACGCATGACAGACACAGCACACGCGCACACACACGCACGCACGCACGCACACCCGGAAGTGTGGCGGGGAGGCCAGCACTCAGGCCTTGCTGCCGGGTCTGCACTTCTCGCTTCTGCTGCTTTGAACCGACGCCTGTAACCCAGAAGTTCTCGAAGTGTGTTTTGAGAACTGCCCCCACCCACCACTCCATTGTAGTTTATGTGGCAATAGAGTGAGTGTGTTCAGGCCCATGATAGGAGCCATTTGGGCAGAGATGAAATCTATGGGGTGTGACAGGAGCCCATTCTAACAGCAGCAAGGCTGGCTGCGTGGGGGATGTTTCCAGTGCGTCCCAGAGGTATGTATCACACACACGGGCGGTTTCACCAGGTTGCATCGTTGTAGTTTTATTAAAGAAGAGTCTGGAAGCCCGCAGAAGCTTGGGGAGGCCTTGGCAAGTGGGCAAGCACATTTGAGATCTGGCCCGTGGCACTGGCACTCAGGGCAAGTTCTTCCTCTTCAAGTTCACTTCAAGTTCAGGCTATTCCATTAACCACCACCCCTCAAGCCACTGAGAACAATGGGCTGGAGCCTGGAGATTCTGGGTGGGTCTCAAGTCCTCTTCCCCAGCCCGGGAAGGCCTCTGTCCCTTCCGACAGAGCTGTGTCCCTGCGAGCATCAGGTCACGGTGTTTGGAGACTTGGAATGGGGCCGCCCCGGCACTGGGGTCACTTGGCCCCGGGTCGCAGGTCCTCTGCTTACGGGCAGTGGGTCCCTTAGGCAGGTGCTGGTTTCCTGGGCCTCCCGCATAAGGTGAGGATGACATTAGCGCCTTCCTGCGGGCGCCTGTGGGGGCTGAAGCATTTGGCCGCCAGCCTTCCAGCAGAGCCCCCAGCCCCCCAGATCCCCAGCTCAAAGCCCTCCCTTCCAGCGTGAGATTTCCCAGAGGGCTCTGCAGACAGAGTCTTTCCAGTCCCATCAGCATCTTAGGATTGATTTCCTGAGTCAGAGGGCAAGTGAGTCATTCTTGCTGCTTGAGTCTCATAAAGCGATTTCCAGGGCAGGCGAGCGTGAAGGGGAGGGGAAGGGCTGTGCAGAAGGGGCATTTTGTGCGAAGAGGGTTGTGTGTTTTATTTTTCCTCCTTGACATTTCACTATGAAAATATTCAAGCCTATCAAAAAGCACAAATAACTGTACAATGAACACTCATGAGGCCATCACCCAGCTTTGTCGATGAACACTTATTTCTACCGACTCTCTCACACATCTATCTGATTGCGTCTTTTCCAAGAGCGGGGCGAGGCAGACCAAGCTCCTTCCTAGCAGGGCTCCAACTCCTGGCCGGGTGGGTGGCCTGATCTGGGATTGGGGGCGTCCCGGAGTTCCAGCCCCCCAGCCTCTCCCCTGGCCCTTCATGGCCCTTGTGGCCTGGGCCAATGTCCCACCTCTGAGCTCCCTGTGCTCAGCTCTGGCCTCGGCTCCCTCACTTGTGAGATGGGCACCACGCAGGGCCTGTCTCGCAGGGCTTACGTTTGTGGCAGGCTTTGCAGATGCCTGGTACCTGCTGAGCCGCTGCCTCCACTGGCTACCAGACTTGTGAACAGGAACCTCCAACTCTGGTCTGACCAGTGTCTAGGGCTTGCCGACCCCGCGCGCGTCAGAGTAAACCTCAGCAAGCAGGGGCTGGGCTGGTGTCTGCAGGGTGATGGGGGGCACAGGTTTCCCAGTGAGCACTCTCTTCTGAGCCCCGACTCCAGGGCCCAAGGGTCCTGAATTACGCAGCAGGTGGGAGGCCCCTGACCATCACCATGGCTCAGCCGAGGCAGGGTCCATGCCGAGTGCTTTCCCGCAGCAGAGCCTTGCAGAACCCAGAAGGAGGAATTATGATCTCCATTTCCAGAGGCACTGGTTCATGGCTACTCAACCAGTAAGGACCGAGGTTATGGCTTGAGCCCACGTCTGGCTTGAGCCCCCAGCCCGGCCTTGCTTCTCCCCGGCTGTGGGGTCTATCTCAGGGCTTCGGTTTCCTCTGTGCTCAGGTGAGGGGGCTGGCCTCGGCGGGTCCTAAAGCCTCCTCCAGTCCACAAGGCCCTGGCTCTACGTGGGGAGCCCCGAGGGAGCAGCCGGAGGGTTCCCGGCTGGAGAGGAGGAAGGCTGTCCTGCCAGCCTTCAGACGGCGGGGTGGGTCAGCTGGGCAGGGCCCAGGCTCTCCCTGACATGGAGCTTCTGCAGTTGGGGTGTCTCCGCTCGTGGGCCTGGGTCCAGGGAGACCCAGCTGAGAGCTGGGCTGGCCGGAGCTCCTCAGTGACGACCGTCTCCACTCTCAGCCCTGCTCCCACACCCCGCGCTGCCACACGGAAAGGGCCCAAGGGTCCTGAATTACGCAGCAGGTGGGAGGCCCCTGACCATCACCATGGCTCAGCCGAGGCAGGGTCCATGCCGAGTGCTTTCCCGCAGCAGAGCCTTGCAGAACCCAGAAGGAGGAATTATGATCTCCATTTCCAGAGGCACTGGTTCATGGCTACTCAACCAGTAAGGACCGAGGTTATGGCTTGAGCCCACGTCTGGCTTGAGCCCCCAGCCCGGCCTTGCTTCTCCCCGGCTGTGGGGTCTATCTCAGGGCTTCGGTTTCCTCTGTGCTCAGGTGAGGGGGCTGGCCTCGGCGGGTCCTAAAGCCTCCTCCAGTCCACAAGGCCCTGGCTCTACGTGGGGAGCCCCGAGGGAGCAGCCGGAGGGTTCCCGGCTGGAGAGGAGGAAGGCTGTCCTGCCAGCCTTCAGACGGCGGGGTGGGTCAGCTGGGCAGGGCCCAGGCTCTCCCTGACATGGAGCTTCTGCAGTTGGGGTGTCTCCGCTCGTGGGCCTGGGTCCAGGGAGACCCAGCTGAGAGCTGGGCTGGCCGGAGCTCCTCAGTGACGACCGTCTCCACTCTCAGCCCTGCTCCCACACCCCGCGCTGCCACACGGAGCATCCCAGGCCCACACCGGCAGCCCGGGCACCCTCGGACAGACGGCACTGGAGTCGGGGCCCTGCCCTCGCCTCGCGGACGCAGCCCAGGCACAGGGGGCAGAAGGCTTTTCCCGGGAGGCCCTCACGTCTCCCCTCCCTGCTCCCGCGGGGCCGGGCCCAGTGCTGGCCGCGGGCGGGCTCGGGAGTCAGCCTGCCCGCGTTCCGCTCCTGGCCCCGCTGCCTCTTAGCGGGGTGACCTTGGCAAGCCCCTTACCCTCTCTGAGCCTCTTTTCTCCGCGTCTCCTTGACAGAGTCCTGGTGAGCTGTGTGTGAAGCGGTGGTCCCCAACTTTTTCGGCACCGGGGGCCGGTTTTGTGGAAGGCAGTTTTCCCACAGACCAGGGAGGTGAGGATCACTTCAGGCTGATTCTCAGAAGGAGCGCGCGCCCTAGGTCCCTGACACTCACGATTCAAGTAGGGTTCACGCTCCTGTGAGAGTCCACCGCCACCATTGGCCTGACGGGGGCGGGACTCGGGAGGCCGTGCGTGCGGTGGGGAGCAGCTGGAGATACAGAGGGAGCTGTGCCTGCTCGGTGCTGCTGAGCTGCGTGCAGCCTGGATGCTAGCAGGCCCAGCCGGGGGCTGCCGTGAAGAGTTTAGACCCTGGCCTGGCGCCGCGAGCGCTGAGCAGATGCCAGCTCTGCGGTTACTGTGGCCGTCTTTACCGCATCTTGCTCCCGGCTCCTCCCTTGGGGTCCGGCCACACAGGGGTGCTCCACGCTTGCCGGGAGTCTGTGCTCCCACACCGTTGCTCCCGGCTCCTCCCTTGGGGCCTGGCCGCACAGGAGTGCTCCACGCTTGCCGGGAGTCCGTGCTCCCACACCATTGCTCCCAGGGCTCCTGCGGCCTGAAATGCCCCCTGGCCTGTCTGCCCTAGCTCCACACCGCCTCGTCCACGAAGCCTTCCAGATGCCACCCCCTGGAGGAACGCCCCCTTCCTGGGGGCTCCCGCACCCCTCACCTTGCAAACTAGTCCTCCCCCGTCATTCTTATTCCCCATCTGCTGGAATCTTGGAAACCTGTGACCTCTGTCTCCCCCATCATTTGGGGGTTCCTTCAGAGCAAACACTGGGCCTTACGTCCTTCTCATTATCCCCAGAGCCTAGAGGTCAGGTCAGGCCCTGGAGTCAGAGGGAAAGGCTGAGAATCTCCTCCATGTGGTCACTTGCTAGTTGTGCAGTCTTGGGCCATTTGCTTCAACTCTCTGAGCCTCAGTTTCCTCTTCTGTACAATGGGAATAACCACAACCACTCTCTCACCCACTGATGATTAAACAAGAAAACGCTCATAAGGAACTTAGCACAATCCTGGCGCAAAACAAGCTGTCCGTCCATGTTAGCTTTTGTCACCAAGATGACCTGCTGTGAAGACTTTCACTCCCAGAGAGCGAGTGAGGTAGCCCTGCCTCCCTCTGTACAGACGGCGAGACTGGGCCCAGGGGCCCGCTGCGGGAGCGTGGACTCCTTGGCCAAGCGCACGTGCAGCGTGGTCCTGGTCTGCTTCCCCTCCGTAAGCGAGGCGGTGGGATCGCCTCCCTCACCCCAGGAAGCTCTACAGGCAGCAGACAGGTCCAGGGCGGGCTCACCGCTTCCCAGGCCGCCCCAGCTGCTCCCCGGCTCCTGCTACAGCTCTCTGAACCCTGTAACTTCAGCCTCGCGCTTGTTCCTTAAATCACCGGGCCTGCGGCACTACCATTTCACCAGCCACATATCACGTGTAATTAAGGGGCCTGTCCCAGGCAGGGGAGGTCTACCTTCTGCCAGAAACACTAAATCCAGCTCCCGGGGTGGAAAGGATAAAGCATCGCGTGGACCTCACACTTGTCAAGGTTTGATGACACACCTGCAGGCCTGCTCTGGTGGGGTCGCGAGGCTGGAGTCGAGCTGGGTGGACAGTAGGTGGAGAGAGGCCAGATCTGAGAGTGCAGAAGGCCCGGGGAGCTGGTGAGAGCCTGGGGGCCTGCAGCCACCTGCTTGACAATTTCAGGCAGCAGATGACTCTCTAGCTCAGCTTAGGAGGGCATGACAGGCTATTCTGTGTGAGGCTATGAAGAAGCTCCCTAGCCAGCAGCCTGGGTTTGGAAGCCCAGCACTGCCACTCACTTGCTGTGTGACCTTGGGTGAGTCACTTAACCTCTCTGAGCTGCAGTTGCCTCGTTTATTAAAATGAGAGTGCTGGAAGTACCTACCTCCTAGAGCTGTGAAGAGTAAATCAACTTATAAAGTGTTTGAAGCTATAGTTGCCTCCTTGTAACTGCAAAATTCATCACTAATATCGTATGTCCCAGGCCTCCCCTGGTGGCCCAGACAGTCAAGAATCTGCCTGAAATGCGATAGACCTGGGTTTGATCCCCGGGCCAGGAAGATCCCCTGGAGGAGGGCACGGTAACCCACGTCAGTATTCTTGCCTGGAGAATCCCATGGACAGAGGAGCCTAGTAGGCTATAGACCACAGGGTCGCAAAAAGTCGGACACGACTGAGTGACTAGCAGCAGCAGCGTGTGTCCCGGCCATCCCATATTGAGATGGCCCTTGGTGCTTCCTGTACAGCAGGCACATAATAGGGGCCTATAAATGCTGGTTGAGTCGAGGCCCTGCAAGTGTGAGGAGTGAAGGAGCACATGGGCTGAGCGCTTCCCTCAGGGAAGGGCTGGCGACGTCGCCCTGTGGTGCCAGGGACAAGACGCACGGATCAGCGCCTGCAGCTTGACTAAGCCGCCTGCTCCTTCCCGCCGTGACCACGGTCACAGGGGCTAGGCAGCTGTCCCTCTGTGCCTCACAGGGCCTTGTCTCCATCCCCAGCTCAGGGCCTCCTGTCCCCACAGAGGGAGAGTGCTAATCAGAGAAGCTTCGGGTTCCTCTTCTAGGCTTTCCTTTATGCACAGACTCGGTTTTCTCTGCTGTAAAATGGGGGCACTGATCTTGCTGAATTCCCAGATGCCTAGGAGGAGCAGCTGAGAGAGCAGCCCAAGTTTCCCACGCTGTCTTATCAAGAGGAGCCCTGGAATCTGGCCAAGGCCCGGATGGCTGCCATGTTGCCCCACATCAGAGAGGAGCAATGTCACCCCTTCTTCCCGGCAGCCTTGTGTCATGGAAAAATCGGGGGTTCTGCCTTTCAGCAGACCTGAGCTCAGATCCCAGCCCACTCACCATTGTGTGACATCAGGCAAATGCCCTGCCCTCTCTGATCCAGCTGTAGTTTGCCCCCCTAACTGAGACAGCATAGGGTCATCTGAGGATGCGTACACTAGGGGAGGACTTGGGAGCTAACGGCTGTGCTGGGCCTGCTGCTGAGTTCACAGTGGGCTGCGGTCAGTAGGGCTGCACTCAGAGAGGCAGGGACAGATGATTCTGGAAGCTAGTCCAGGAATCAGTCAGCAGGCTCTGGCCTTCGAGGCTGAGGCTGGAAAGTGACCGTCCTTGATGCATGACCCAGCCCAGTTAACTCCAAAGTGCTCCTCTGAGCCCCAGACCCATCTGTTCGGCCCGTCTATGAACGAGCTCTCAGCCGGTGACCTCAGCTGGCTGGGGGCCCGTGGGTGGGCAAGCGGGCAGAGTGAGCAGCCTCCCTCCCAGTCCCCGGCCAGGTCCAGGCACTCACGACGGCAGCGCTCGGTCCCTGAACAGCCTCCATGTCCATTCTGGACGATCCTGGCCGCTCAGCCTCGGGCCTCTGGGCTGTGCCTCCCTCTGGCAGCCAAGCCCAGCCAGCTGCCTCAGCCTGCCTGCTGTCCGTCCAGAAGCTCCGACTGGCGGGGAGAAGGCCTGCAGAGGCCCCGAGGACAGCAGCCCTGTCCCCGCCATGCCAGTGGCCCATTTCCCCGGCCACTGTCTGCCGAGTGCAGGCGCGCAGTCTCACTGGCGCCTTCTCCGAGGAGCACCTCCGGCCCAGGCCAGGGCTCGCCGCGTCCTCCACATCTGCTCCCAGCTTTCCAATCGGTTCTGTGACCTGCAGCTTCTGTCTAAAGATGCCTGGCATGTCCAGCCTCTTTTGCCTGAGCCCTAGGCTGGCTTTTGCCAAATCTCCCCTCCAAACTGCCCTCCCTGCCTCCAGAACCTACCAGCAGGTCAGGCTAAGTGTCATTGTCCTTACGCCCCACAACAGCCCTAGGAAGGGGGAACCTTCATTATTCCCCAGTGGGAACCTTCGTCACCCCCAGTTCCCAGATGGGGACACTGAGGCTGGGAGAGGAAAAGTCAGATTGCATAACGGGTGGGACTGGACTCAGGGTGCTGGGTCAGTCCCTCCCCGATCTCCCTCACCAGGGCCCAGGGCCAGAGGCCACAGTCGTCACTGCCAGGTTTATAGAGCTCCCACTGGCTGATGTCACTTCCCACATCTCTGACCCTGTTCCCTGGCCCCACGGACGTTTCCAGGGTGAAGGTTAAGGCAAAACGGGTGAGAAGAATGACTACCCTTTCCACAAATGCTCACTATGAGCTTGGGACACAGCCCTTTAAGTGCCGTAGCCCAACAGGGAAGGTGATCCTGCCATCATTTTTTCCTATCTAGGACTTAATTTCTTATGCTGTTAGCCACAATTCCTATTCATAAATACTGAAGAAAAAAATTTCTTACTCTATTATTTACTGAGATGATGCAAAATAGTCTAGTAACTGTGGTTTACTAGAATTTTTACTAAAATTCAATGGAGTTTTACTAGTGCTTTTTGAAAAAAACCTATGGTAGTAACATGAATAATGATGCTGTTAAAGATATAAGATCTGAATGAAAAAAGTAAAATTTTAATTTGGTTCTTTGGAGTTTTGTTATATATAATGATAATATATTATGGTGTCTCTATATGAGAACATTTATTTAAAAAGTTGCACTTACTTTGTAATATCTAATTTCTATTGTGAATATCTTTTCTGTAATTTGATATTGAAGATTTTTTTCTTTTGTTCTTTTTTTAAGTGAAGATATTTAAGTGATACTTTTTTACTGACTTTTTTAAAAAATGCAGGATAATATGAGGTGTGTATATTGTATATATGTGTGTGTAAATATACATATATATATGATATATGTGCAGTTATTCCCCAGCTGTTTCCATTCTTCTAAGAGAATTACAGTTACAATGTAATGTTTCCTGTGTATCATGCCAGAAAGATAGTAGGCTTGTAAAACAATATATATATATAAATATATATAGGAGAGTGGAAAAGTTGGCTTAAAGCTGAACATTCAGAAAACTAAGATCATGGCATCCAGCCCCATCACTTCATGGCAAATAAATGGGGAAACAGTGCAAACAGTGGCAGACTTTATTATTTTGGGCTCCAAAATTACTGCAGATGGTGATTGCAGCCATGAAATTAAAAGACGCTTACTCCTTGGAAGAAAAGTTATGACCAACCTAGATAGCATATTGAGAAGCGGAGACATTACTTTGTCAACAAAGGTCCATCTAGTCAAGGCTATGATTTTTCCAGTGGTCATGTATGGATGTGAGAGTTGGACTGTGAAGAAAGCTGAGCACTGAGGAATTGATGCTTTTGAACTGTGGTGTTGGAGAAACTCTTGTGAGTCCCTTGAACTGTAAGGAGATCCAACCAGTCCATTCTGAAGGAGATCAGCCCTGGGTGTTCTTTGGAAGGAATGATGCTAAAGCTGAAACTCCAATATTTTGGCCACCTCATTCGAAGAGTTGACTCATTAGAAAGACTCTGATGCTGGGAGGGATTGGGGGCAGGAGGAGAAGGGGACGACAGAGGATGAGATGACTGGATGGCATCACAGACTTGATGGAACTCCGGGAGTTGGTGATGGACAGGGAGGCCTGATATGCTGCAGTTCATGGGGTCACAAGGAGTCGGACACGACTGAGCAACTGAACTACTAATATTCTCTTTAGCTCCTCAAAGATATATACTTGGAAAACTGTATATAAAAATATATGCCTCCTTTATATCTTCTCCATTATGCAAAAGTTAAATATCCTATATGTTATTTTTCACTTTGCTTTATTGATATGGAAACATACTGTGTATACATAAAAAGTTTCCTGACTCTTCCTCCCTAGACTGCGTGTGTGCGTGGGTGCTCAGTCGTGTCCGACCCTTTGTGACCCTGTGGACTGGAGCCCGTCAGGCTCCTCTTCCATGGGGTTCTCCAGGCAAGAATACTGGAGTGGGTTACTGTTTCCTCCTCCAGGGGATCTTTCCAACCCAGGAATCAAACCTGCATCTCCTGTGTCTCCTGCATTGCAGGTGGATTCTTTACTGCCCAGCCATCTGGGAATCCCCCCACTAGACTGCATAGTTTTGCAGTATATGAATGTTGCTTAATTTATTTTCTTTGTATATTTAGTTTGCTTCCAGTATTTTGCTAATGCAAAAGATGCTTGAAGGAATAATATATAGATATTCTTCTACATATGTGATACACTTGTAGGATAAATTCCTGTAAATAAAATTACTAAACTATTCACACTGTTGATAGGTTTTGTCAAATTGCCTTCCATGGGGGCTATATCAGTCAATAAACAGTGCCTAGCAACCGGCAGTTTTTCTATTCTCCCACACTTTCATCAGTAGAAGTGTTATCAGCTTTTTAAAATATAATCTGAAAAAAGTATATTGATATAGCTTCAACTGATTTCAAAATGCTTTGAGTAAGATTGGACATCTTTTCATATAATTAAAGATCTGTTTTCATTGCCTTTTCTGTGAACTATGTGTTACATTTAAGCTTCTTTTGGACCATACTGGGATGCAAGCCAGTCATGAATTATCAGTTTATTTACAGTGAAAAACATTAACATTTCATGTGCTGACTCCAACCTGATTGTAGAGTTACTATTAAAGTTTTACTGGATTAAGTCTGATTTTCACTCTGGGTTTTCCTTTATTATTATTATTTTTTTAACCTTGTAGTATGTATTTGTTGGGGGGTGGTGGTTGGCTGAACTGTTTTAAAATTTTTATTTTGTTGGACTTTATTAACCTAAGCACATAGGTGCTTGGTATTTGCAATACCTTGTTCCTGAGCGCTTTGGTCTAATAGGGTAAAACAGGCTGGAAAGCCAATTAAAGTATTAAAAGTGTTTTGGGTATTGAGATCAACACTTATCTATGGTACATGGGAACCCGAAGGATAGTGTGTTCACTTAGGAATTTGTTAGTTTATTAATATAAAAATAGAATTCCCTAGGAAAATGTCTCTTTAGCTGTTTCTTCAGTGTTAACATAAAGAAATAGAATTCCCTAGGAAAATGTTTCTTTAGCTGTTTCTTCAGTGTTAACATAAAGAAAGAGGCGAAAACAGTTTGGTATGTGCCGTGAACCTCAAGTTATTTGATATAGTTTGAGAATAGAATTTGAAAGAGAAGAGAAGCAATAGAATAGGAGCCATGCTATGGCAGGTCACAGATGGTGGTTCTGGAATTTGGGGTACAATCAAACAGTTCAGTGTGGGTATGTTTAAAAAAATTATTGTGGAAAACTTCAAATATATAAGAAATAACCTTCATTGATATAAATATAATTTTTTGACTAATTATAAAACAAACTCATGGGCTGAAGAATTAGAATATGCCAATTCTGGTTACCCTTCTTTTTTTTTAATTGAAGTATACCTTTTTTTTTTTTTTTTTACTTGAAGTATAGTTGATTTGTTATCTTTCCTACGACTGACTCCATGTACTTTCACAAGTCAGGTACCTGCAATTGGAACTAGATAAACAACAAACTTTCTAACCCAGGGGCATTATTATTAATTGAGATCATGGAATTGAAATTTAAGTCTAACTGCATTCTTACCTTTACATTGTACGATGTAAATATATGTTAGAAGATACTTGAAAAGTACTTATAGTCTTGTCTTAACAACTTCTTTATCATTTACCAGGTAAGTTGTCATCCTAGCACATTTATCAAATTAGTTTTGTCCAAATTAATGATGGGTTTTCTGAGGGTTAGTTAATTGCAGAGAAATTGTTTAAGAACCCAACTTCAGTAGAGTTATATTCTGTTAGGTATTCACATATAACGAATCATGTCATAATTTTCAAAACTTAAGATGTTAACTTACAACATTGTTTTGGTCCCTGACACTAATCCTTCCAAGGAGATTTCACTGTGATGTAATTTTCGTGAGATCTGTCAGATGAAGTGATAAAAGATGATTTAAGATTTTACACCTAGACAGTTTTTTTTCATGGAGGAAGAGTAACAAGATTGATTCATTAAATACGATCAGACTTTTTTTTTAGCCTAAAATATTTATGCTTTAAAGTCATTTAAAGAGCACATATGTTCTTTCTAATTATTAGGTGCTGGAATGTGGAGTTTGTGAAGATGTCTTTTCTTTGCAAGGAGACAAAGTTCCTCGCCTTCTGCTCTGTGGCCATACAGTCTGTCATGACTGTCTCACTCGGCTGCCTCTTCATGGAAGAGCAATCCGTTGCCCTTTTGATCGACAAGTAACAACCTAGGTAGGAAAAAAATATATATAAAATTGTTCATGTAATACAAATATCATAGTAGATAATTTCTTTCTGCTTGATTTTAAAAATTATAAAACTCTGGGGGTTCCCTGGCAGTCCAGTGGTTAAGACCCTGTGCTTCTCCTATAGGACGAATGGGGTCTTTTCCTATTGGGAAACATGCCAAGGTGTGGCCAAAACAGTAAAAAGAAACATAAAATTCCAAGGAGGTTTCAGTTTCTTTTAAAACTAGTAGTCCTGAAGCTATAAAGTAGCTCACTCTTAGGGACTAACTTTATTTCATCTTCTAGGATTTTTATATTCAGTACTTAGAGATCAATAGTTTTAAGACACCTGAAAAAGATATGCTAACCTTTTCCACTTTCCTGTAAAACAGGGTTTACCTTAGACATGAATAGGCCATTAAGGAAAATACAGATAAGTACTTGGAGTTTCAACATGTTATTTATTGACATCAGGGACAGAAGTATTTTTAGCATTTCATAACTACTAACTCCTTCTTGTTTCTCTATTAAAATGTGTTTAAAGGTCTGGTGGATTTTTTTTCAGTTTTTTGCATACTTTTAAAACATGCTTTATAGTTTTCAAAATGAGTTATTACTGTAGGATACCAGATTTGGAAATGACATTTATTAACATTTGAACAGTATCTTACAACTATAAATTCTGTTTATTCTTTTTAATGGTGGAACTTTCTCCAAAATTAATAGTTTAAGGTTGTCATTTATCTTTAGTTCAGTAGTACTGTTTAAGACTGTTCAGACTATATATCACGTGGAACACATTTGAAATAATTAAACCACCAGGAAAACAAGCAAGAGTACCCAGATTTTTAGACCAGAAAGCTTTAAAATGCTAAGAAACATTGTTGTAAAATAGTTTCTTATAAGAGTGGGATAGAATGGGTTTTTTAAGATTTTGGTAGTCTTTGATTTAACTAAGTAGTATGCTCATTTGCCAGAAAACTAATATAAGACAGTGTTAGCATTATTATGGATAGCATTAACTTACCATTAGTCAAGAAATAATAAGGTTCAGGGGGGAGATGTCTGTATTTTTACAGTGTTTTTATTGTCCTTTTATTCTGTAATTTATATATATCATACTATCTTCTTTATGTAAAACTGTATAGAAGTAGTAATACTTCGCAAATGTAAGGTGGACCCTTTTTTCCTTTTGAAGGGCACTGTATCTTCTCTGCATAAATACCACAGTGTCGGTTGTTACTACCCTCACTGTGATAAACTAGGAATTCGTGACAGGTAATGGTTAGTGATATCCTAGTTGAAATCAATCAAACCAATAATTTTGCCTTGAATATAGGTTGTAATTTCTATGTTCTTATTCAGTGACTAAGTCATGTCCAGTTCTTTGTGACCCCATGGACTGCAGCACACCAGGCTTCCCTGTCCTTCACTATCTCCTGGAGTTTGCTCAAATGAATGCCCATTGAGTTTGTGATGCCCTCCCCTCCCCATCATCTTATCTCATCCTTTTCCGCCTCTGCTCAATCTTTCTCAGCATCAGGGTCTTTTCCGGTGAATTGGCTATTCACTTCAGCCGGACAAACTACTGGGGCTTTGGTTTCAGCATCAATCCTTCCAATGAATATTCAGGGTTGATTTCCTTTAGGATTGACTGGTTTGATCTCCTTGCTGTCCAAGGGACTCTCAAGAATCTTCTCCAGCACCACAATTTGAAAGCATTAGTTCTTCAGCGCTCAGCCTTCTTTTATGGTCCAGCTCTCACATCTGTACATGACTGCTGGAAAAACCATAGTTTCTTTGTGTGTGTGTGTGTGTTTATTTATTTATTTTTATTTTATTTATTTTATTTTTTTAATTAATTTTTATTTTTTAGTTTGTTTTGCTTTACTATACTGTATTCGTTTTGCTATACATTGACATGAATCAGCCACGCGTGTACATGAACTCCCAATCCCGACCCCACACCTCTCCCCTCCCCCCTGACACCATCTCTCTGGATTATCCCCGTTCATCAGTCCCAAGCATCCTGCATCCTGCATCGAACCTAGACCGGTTTTAACTATATGAACCTTTGTCAGCAAAATGATATCTCTGCTTTGTGATACACTGTCCAGGTTCATCATCGCTTTTCTTCCAAGGAGCCACTGTCTTTTAATTTCATGGCTGCAGTCACTGTCTGCAGTGATTTTGGAGCCTGAGAAAATAAAATATGTCACTGTTTCCACTTTTTTGTCCATCTGGATGCCATGATCTTAGTTTTTTGAATGTAGAGTTTAAGCCAGCGTTTTCTCTCTCCGTTTTCACCCTCAAGAGGCTCTTAGTTCCTTCTCATTTTCTGCCATTAGAATGTTGTCATCCACATATCTGAGGTTGTTAATATTTCTTCCGGCAATCTTTATTCCAGCTTGTGATTTATCTAGCCTGGCATTTTGCATGATGTATAGTAATTACTATACCTTGTAGCTTAGAATTTTACTCTAATTCGAGCCTATGGAATATGTGTTAATGACCCTTGATATAGTTTGATGTCATTATTTTTTAATTTCTGTTTAAAATCTATTATATAAATTATATAAGTTGCAGAAAATTTGGAAAATCTATTAAAAAGTATAACAAAATCGTTTGTATTTCCTGCTTATAAAATCAAGTTACTGTTTTTTTCTTTCTTTCCATTATGACTTATTATAGGATATTGAATAGAGTTCTCTGTGCTATACAGTAGGACCTTGTCATTTGTCCATTCTATATATAATAGTTTACATCTACTAATCCCAAACTCCCAACCCATCCCTCCCTTCTACCACCCCAGTCCCCATGAACTGCTGTTAATATGAAAGAATCAAAATTAGAATTCCTCTTTAGTATCAGTAGTTGTTTATCTTAGTTATTAGTACTGGTCAGCATTATTTATGGTTCTTCTCTTCTGTCCTCAGGGTAAAATTACACCTCCCTGCTCTCTTCTGATTAGGTAGGCAGAGCTGTGTGATTTTCGTTTAACTAGTGAAATTATGAGTAGA
>SJXQ01009705.1:1944-167950 GCA_006408695.1 Aepyceros melampus | reverse complement strand
CCTCTTGATGAAAGTGAAAGAGGAGAGTGAAAAAGTTGGCTTAAAGCTCAACATTCAGAAAACAAAGATCATGGCATCTGGTCCCATTACTTCATGGGAAATAGATGGGGAAACAGTAGAAATAGTGTCAGACTTTATTTTTTTGGGCTCCAAAATCACTGCAGATGGTGACTGCAGCCATGAAATTAAAAGACGCTTACTCCTTAGAAGAAAAGTTATGACCAACCTAGATAGTATATTCAAAAGCAGAGACATTAGTTTGCTGACTCAGGTCCGTCTAGTCAAGGCTATGGTTTTTCCTGTGGTCATGTATGGATGTGAGAGTCGGACTGTGAAGAAGGCTGAGCACTGAAGAATTGATGCTTTTGAACTGTGGTGTTGGAGAAGACTCTTGAGAGTCCCTTGGACTGCAAGGAGATCCAACCAGTCCATTCTGAAGGAGATCAACCCTGTGATTTCTTTGGAAGGAATGATGCTAAAGCTGAAACTCCAGTACTTTGGCCACTTCATGCGAAGAGTTGACTCATTGGAAAAGACCCTGATGCTGGGAGGGATTGGGGGCAGGAGGAGAAGGGGACGACCAAGGATGAGATGGCTGGATAGCATCACTGACTCGATAGACACGAATCTGAGTGAACTCTGGGAGATGGCGATGGACAGGGAGGCCTGGCGTGCTGTGATTCATGAGTTTGCAAAGAGTCGGACACGACTGAGTAACTGAACTGAACTGAATCAGCCACATAGTAGAGTTCCTGAACTCCCAGTTCCCTGAAAGATACAGATTCCCAAGTTGTTTTTAGAGGAAGCAGATTCCCTGCCAGATGAATATCACTGACTGCAAGCATGTAGACCCCAGACTGGTTGAAACCAGAAGATGAGTGATGTTTGAAATTCCACCTTGATGCCAACCGATCTGGAACTGTACGCAGGCTGATCACGCACCCTCAGCCCTCCCTCTCACTGCCTTTAAAACCTTTGTCTCCTTACCAGTAACTTGGAGATGGTCTTAGGACATTAGTCCACCATCTTCCCAGGTTGCTGGTCTCCTGATAAAGCAACTTTTTCCACCAACACTTTTTCTCTTAAATATTAGCATTTCGAGTGGCGAGCAGCTGATCTTGAGTTTGATACTGGTCCTGTCTGATTATAGTATTATCATGTTTTATTATCAGGTCTTATCAAGTATTAATATGTTTGCTGGTCTGGAGTCGATCAACAAGGAAGGCAGAATTGCTCCCATACCCCTCTTCAGGGAGGGCTCAAATATCCTTCCCTGAAGCAACAGGGATTGAGCAGGGGCAGTGGTTCTCCGTGGGGTCCCCCATCTAGGCAGGAGCCTGAGGGATGTGATCTGCCTCTTCCCGTAATGTTTCAAAGGACAGACCTCTGCACTCCCTTGGGCAAGGCTCTGCCTAGCTCCAGGTGCAATCTCCTTGCCCAGGTCTTCCGAGGCAAGCATGCTGTGGCTGGGCCTTGCAGGGACAAGTGTGGCCCAGACGTGGGTCTGGACCATGGATCTGGCAGGGGGTTGGCCCTGGAGATGAGACAAATGCTAGTGAACCACAGACTGCAAGCTCTGGCTGTGGAGCTCACGTTTGAGGGAAAGAACAACAAAACAACACAGTACATAAGATACACGTTAGATGGTAGGATATTTTAAGAAGAAAGAAATGAGAAATGAAGTGCTAAGATGTGGGTAGGAAGGGACATTATAGACTGGGTTTCTCAAAAATGAAGAGATTTTGAGTAAATAATAGAAGGAAGACTAGGAAGTGTCCAGTGAGATGTCTGGGGAAGGAATATTTCAGGCAAAGAAAACAGAAAGTGCAAAGGTCCTGAGATAGAGAGTGTTTGGCTCTGCAGAGAAACAGCAAGGAAGTCAATGTGGCCAGAGCAAAAAGAACGAAGGGGAAAATAGCAGGAAAGAGTTGAATATGTGATTAAGGGCTAGCTCTTGGTAAGGTTCCTAGTCAGTGGAAGGACTCTCGTATCCACACAGAGTGAGGTGAGGAGTGACTAGAGAGCTCTGAGGAGGGAGTGACACCACCTGGCTGGCCACGAGCAGCGTGTCTCTGGCTGCAGGTTCAAGAACACACCGAACAGAGGATAAGGGAGGAAACTGCAAAATCTTATGAGAATCCAGGCAAGATGTAAAGACAGCATAAACAGGGTAAGGACAGAGGAGATGGTGAGAATTTGATGAGGACTGAGGCTGGAGGAAGGCTGTTACTGAAGAGGCTGTACTGCACTGGATTTATAATGCCTCTAATGAACCTTCAAGCTGCAGGCTGAGAAGGCATGCTTGCTCCTCCTCACTTGCTCACCAGACTCCACATTAAAAAGTTTCTCAGACATTGAAAAACAAACAATAGCAGCTTTTCTTTGAATATGTAGTCCATTAAAGATAAAAAATCTGTGGGCATACACTGACCCAGATACCTATGTGTAGCCAACTCTTGACTTTTCCACAATAGCATCTCAAAAGTCCTGGGGGCTAAAATGTAAGTAAATCATTTGATAATAAGGTAATGTAATAAGGACTTATGAGGCAAGAAAAATGATAATATCCAAGTTATGGTTTCTTTAGTAACTGTTCTGTTATCAGAATGATGATGTTCAAACACATAAAAAGTTTCCAGATGTAATATCAAACATCATAACATCAACCAGCTGGGAAGGGAGAAGGAGTGTTAGATTTTGAATCTGGTCTCAGTATATTAGCCAAAGGGGACCATTTACCCTCCGAGAACTGTGAACCAAGGGGGACTCACGTCCACAACATTGAAAGCTCGGGTCTGCTAAAACTAAGCAGCAAAAGTTAGAAAGTTCAAACACACAAGGCCCAGGAAAAATGCTCTATGAACATCTTCATGTTTCTGATGTTTCTGGGCAAAGAGCACTGGCACCTAGGCTGAAAAGATTTTTGGTGGCCACTCCAAGCATAGAGACCTCTGGAAAGATATAGTCATATCTCCTTTGGAGACATCTGTTTCATGTCAGAGGTTGTAAACCCAGTCTTCTGCCTCCTCTCCCCAGAGAAGATTTCTTTATATTCCACACTCTCTCTAGAGGGGGAAGAGACCTAGATGTGCCTTCAGCTCCTGTATAAGCCCTGATAGTCATAACTTCAGGGTTTCTCTCCGGTGGCACAAACCCCTGTATGTACAGGGAATATTTGGCTCTCATCACTTCACCCCATGGGAGACTGGGAATTGATGATGAGATTGCTATGGTAATCAGTCTGTTTTCTGATCTGGAAGCCTCATGTTTCCTGTCACAATAAATAAATACAAGTAGATGTGTACCTTAACAATAAAAGGAGAACTGGCTGTGACAGTAGGACCATTCACTATTACACGGCCCATTATCATCATAATCCAGACAGCAGTCACTCCAGCCTCCTCAGGGGGACCATGCATCCCTCCCATCACGGGACTTGCCTGTAGTGCCTATGGCGAGAGTATATACCCCGACCTCACAGACTTTGGACTTGCCCATATAATATGCTTTGGCCAGCTTTTTTTTTTTTTTTTATAATTTTTATTTTTTAGTTTGTTTTGCTTTACAATACTGTATTTGTTCTGCTATACATTGACATGAATCAGCCATGAGTGTACATGAACTCCCAATCCTGACCCAGAAAATACAATGTTTACTTCTGAGCATCATGGGCCTTTTAAGAGACATCATGAGTTTACACCAACCCTCTTGCTCTTGCTGCCCCTTCCCCAAGAACAGAGTGTTCTAGTTCTAGACTGCGCTATGCCTTCAGCCTACATTTCAGAAGGAAGAAGACACAGGCAGCATGTCTGAACTCAACCCATAAAGTGAAGGCAAGCTGTGGTTGGCCAACAACCTAAACGTGGTATGAGTGAGAAATAAACCTTTGAGGAGGAAGTCACTGAGATCCTATACATGTTTGTTCACAGCCCAAGCAGCAAAAAAAAAGTTGTGTGGATATGTGCTTCTCGACAAAACCAGCAAATCAGACTAATGCAATATACTCCTAGCTTCATTTCTACCCCACTGCTCAGTGGGAGGTGATTCATCCTGATTCTTCTATGCCAACCAGCACTTGGCATTTCCCTAAACTGACCTTCTTTGAAAGAAAAGTCTTACATTTCATGACTCAGGGAGAGAGTTCAGTACAAATATAGACGTGCCAGGTGGCAATAATCTGAGGCATCTTTCTTTTCTACTGTGTCCCATTTTTGTGTTAGTCACTCAGTTATATCCAATTCTTTGTGACCCCATGGGCTGTAGCCCAACAGGCTCCTCTGTCCATGGAATCCTTCAGGCAAGAATACTGGAGAGGGTTGCCATTCCCTTCTCCAGGGAATCTTCCTGAGCCATTGATCGAACCTGGGTCTCCTGCAATGCAATCAAGTTCTTTACCAACTGAGCCACCAGGGAAGCCCGTGTCCCATTTAAACCATCCCAAACAACCAAGTCCTCTACTTTTTCTTTTTTATATCTACTGGTTTTTCTCTTTAACTGAAATTCCAAACTCTTTATGGTCATTTTTTCCCCAGTTTCTGTCAACTCCCAGGTCAAATTTCTTCTAGTGGTTGTTGGGTCAGGACCCCTAGGGTATCTCCTTCTCCATGTTTCCCACAAGGAAACATTCTCTGCTCATAAGAGGAAGACTGGACTCAAACCTGCAGCTGTACTGCTGTGTTGCTGCTATTTGCTGCTAGTTAAATTCTTATTTTTCACCAGGTTTTTATGTCAAAGCATAGAAAGCCAGGGTAAGTAAACCTCTAGCACCACCCAAGGGCTACTTCTCCTTGAATCTGCTGTCTTGAGTCCTTTTTAATCTCTTAGCTGGCAGACAGCAAGTCTGAATTAGGGCACTAACTCCATAACAATATTGGAGTTTAACAGACTTAAACTGGGTCCTCCTGGAGGCATTTACACTTCAGAGTGAAGAGCAGTCCTCCCTGGAGCAAGGAGGGAGCGAGTGGGAGGAGACCTGCCAGGGGAGGTTAGCATCTAGTCTCTTTTCACTGTCTACCATGGCCAGGAGGGGCTTCTGAAAAATAGAGTTGGAGTGTGTTAGAGACTGCTCATGTCAAGCCAAAGAGCTGAAAGGATCTCAGATCTACAGTCTTAATGGAATAGGTCACTGCTTCATTTTCTCTATCCAAAATTCAATAGTTTAAGGGGTTTGGGGGCAAGACTTTAATGTGATTTTAGTAGTGGGATGCTGAGCCAAGCGCAGTAGCACATCCTGGTGTCAATCAGTTTTGGAAATTAACATGGGCAGGGACCACACAGATGCTTTTAGATGGGTAAATTCCGCCCCCGCACCCACCCACCCCCGACACACACACACACACAGTTGCATTGAAAGGGTTGTAATAGGAGAGACAGATGATTCCTGGTTATGGAATAGACAGATGAGCAGAAGGAGGTAGAGGAGCCCAAGTTCAACTCATTCTGCCATTTGTGGCTCTGGGATCTTGATCAAGTTTCTTAACCTTTCTAAATAGTTTATTTACTTATACATGAGGATTATAACTGTAACCACTCCACAGCCCTGTCAACAGGTATAAGTGGAAAGATAGAGACAAAAGTTTACTAGCACTAGAATACATGGCATCTATTGTTTAATAGGATGGAGAGAACTCAGTGAGAAAAAAGTGGATCAAGTGTAAGAGATAAGAAGCCTCTATACTCCAGCTGGGTCCTAATGATATAGTAACCCTTGGCTGAGCAGGCAAACACCTGGCCACTTTCTGCTCAAACTTTTGGAAAAGTTAAAAGAATATTACAAGAATTCTCCAAATATTAATATTTTTCTATATGTGTATTTCCTTTCTCTCTATAATTATACACACACACATATCTGTGCATATCTAATCATTTCTGAACCACTCAAAAGTAATCTGGGGACTTCCCTGGCAGTCCAGTGGTTAAGCCTCCACACTTCCAATCCCCAGTCAAGGAACTAAAATTCCACGTGCCACACAGCAGAAATAAATAAATAAATATTAAAAATTACTTCTTTAAAAAAAGGAATCTGCAGACAGGATATACCTTTACTCCTAAAAACTTTGTGTGTATTGCCTAAAAATAAGAAACTCCCTTATGTAACTATAGGACAATTATAAAAATTAGGAAATTGACATGGACATAGTTCTACTATCTAATCTACAGACCTTATTCAGAGTTCACTATTTTTTTCAATAATGTCCCTCATGGTAAAGGAAAATCCAGGATCCCAGATCATGTGTTATGTTCATTTGCTTTTCTTTGTTTTTCATGACATTGATAGTTTTCCAGGGTACAGGCTGGGGATTTTGAAGAATGGCCCTCCCTTTGAGTTTGTGTGATGTTTCCTTGTGATCTGAATTCAGGTTAAGCACTTTGGCCAGAAATACCATGGAAGGCATGCTTGTTCTCTGTGTACCGTATCCAATGCAGACGCTGTCGCTAGTTTCATTTCTCGAGACGTCAACTTTGATAGGTGATCTCTGCCAGATTTCTCTACTGTAAAATTACTACTTTATCCTTTGAGAGTATCTCATGGAGAGATACTTTGAGATTATGTTAATACATTATTACACCTTAAACTTTCACCTGCTTTCTGTAGCATCCATTAATTATTTTTGCCTGAATCAGTTATTGTTTTGATGGTCCCAGCCTCTTTCTTAACAGATGTTTTGAATTTTGTCTTTTGAGAAATGTCTTCCGCGGTAATGGATTTTATAATGAGTCTCATTAATGACACTATATTATAAATCATCTTTATATAGTAAAAATGGAGTTCCTGTCTAGTGTCAGCTGGTTGTAAAGACTTCATTTTCAGGAAGGTGAGAACAATGAACACTGGAAACGCAGTTTATTTGCCAGAAAAGGAATAAGAATTCAATTGCTCTTGAGTTTAAATTACAGCCATTTCACATTTGGTTTCAACACAATATTGCTAGTTCTTCCTTTTTTAAAAATTATATAAGTCATTTTTATTGTGGAAAATTTTAGTGCTATAAAAAACAGAAAATGGAAGGAAAAAAGACCCCCATGATCCTGAATTTAACACCACTAACCAATTTGGTATATTCTTTGCATTCATGTTTTCCCTTTTAAGACATACAGTCTATATCATTTTACATTCTAATTTTTCAACAAAATATAAGCGTTTCCAATGCTGTTAAGATTTTCTCATAAATAAATCTAAATGGATAACTTTGATAAACATACTATAACTTAGTTCCTTGTCCTCTATTTTGGACACTTAGGTGGTTTTTATATATTTGCCACTTAATAATGATGGGACAAACATTTTGCATGCACACAAAAAATCTTTTCTGCATTTTGGTTTATTTCTGCAGGGGAAACCATGGCCTGAGTGTGTAGCTGAGCTAAAGTCTATGGATGTGTGTTGGCGTGTGGCCTTACACAAAGGTCTCTCCAACTGAGAGGCCAGCTAACAAGTCATGCGAGTGCTGCCGCCACACACACTCACCAACACTGGCTGTCCTCGTGGTTCTACCTCTTGGTGACATTTTCAGCCTTCTCTCACCATTTTTGTGGCCCTTTTATGAACTGTCTGATCTTGTTCTTTGAGTGCTCATCTACTGAAGCTAGTTGTTATTTTTAACTTAAGAATATAAGTTCTGTGCACCCTAAAACATTTAGCTTTTGTACAACCTCTGTGTTGCAAATAATATCCAGGGAATTATTTACCTTTTAATTTTGTGTATTCAGATATTAATGGAAGACTTCCAATTTCAAGTAGTCAAAACTCTTCTTTCTGATTCTTTCTAATGCTTTAACCTTAGAAAGCCTCCCTTTTCCTCCCTGCTGCCCACATGCAGCATGCTAAGGCACTACTGTGAAGAAAACCTCGGCTCTTTGTAATATATACGGGAGCATGTGAATCACATCCCTCTTCCTCGCTGATACCTATTGCTCCTTATCATGTATCACATTTGCCATGCGTTAGAATCTACTGAGTTAGGCAGTTTCATGGGCCTATTGCTTTTTCTGAAGTTGAGAGCACATTTTATTTACTATTGAAGCTTTAAATATGGAAATGTTCACCTCGCTTCATTCTTCCTCTTTTACCCACATAAAATGCACCTCTCCTGACCTATTTACCTTTCAGAATAGTTTGGAATAGTTTTATTAAATTAAATTAATAAAATATTTTAATTAAAAGAAAATTTGAGTATATTTTAATTTTAACATTATGATCAGTATATGGATTAACATGAAACAGATCAACAACTTCACAATATTTAGTTTTCTCATGAAGGAATATGGGGTGTTGGCAGATTAAACAAGTCTTTTGTATTTTTCAGTAAAGTTTTGGAGTTTTATTGATATACTCTCTTTGCTTTTTATGAATATATATGGATATTTTATGTTTTATTATCACTATGAAGGTGCATGCTCAATTGCTTAGTAGTGTACGACTCTTTTCGACCCCATGTAGCCCTCCAAGCTCCTCTGTCCATGGAATTTTTCCAAGCAAGATTACTGGAGTGGATTGCTATTTCCTCCTCCAGGGGATCTTCCCAACACAGGGAACGAACCCACATCTCCTTCATCGTCAGGTGGATTCTTTACCAGGAGGCTTTTACAAATGACTTTTTAATTCTATATTCTGAATATGAACTTTGTAAGCTGTCTTAATAATTCAATTCACTAGCTATTTCTCTTATATTTTACAGGTTTTGCAATCATATCCCTAAAAATAATTATCATTTTGTTCTCAATTTTATTGTAGCATCAGAACTTTTGCTCTATATCTTACTTCAGTAGCCAGAAATTCAAAGTCAATGTTAAATAATCACTAGAAATGGTGGTCAATAAACTTTATATTGTTGTTGACAGTGATAGGAATGTATTTAACATAAAGTAGAACCATTGGCCATTCATTTGAAATAGACGTTAAGTTCAATCTTATAATATCTAGATGTTCTGTTTTAGTCCATGCAGAGTATATTCAAGCTTTCAGCTGAGTGACGATGTTATTTTGAAATCTATTACTTCAGTGAGATTAAAAAAAAGCCAACAGCATTTGGGGAATGAATCAACAGAGACAAGTATACAGGCATTTGCAATGTACAAGCCCTTTCCTGAAGGGAAAAGGCTCACCATCACACCGTCAGAGTCAGGCAGGCATGCCAGTCCTCATATGACAACAAATGACAGACAGCAGAAATCCCAGAGAGTCGGTGACATGAGCAAAGTTACAATAATAACAAAAACAGAACCAAGGTCACTGCTTATTATAGCTTTTTAATTTTTATTCCAAACTCTTTCCACTTTAACTCCCATATTCCCTAAATCCACACAAACCATGCTATTTTCATTATTTATTATATTTATTAAATATTTATTATATTTTTACAAAGGAAAATATGCCATTTAGTGGCATTTTGACTTTTCATATCAGCATCTAAGAATAACTTTAAAATGCAAAGCAGAGGTGTATTCTACTGGTAATCATTGAATCCTATGAGTATTCTGTATTTTTCAAACATATTTATTTATTTTTTGGCTAGGCTAGCCCTCAGTTGTAGCATGCAAACTCTTAGTTGTGGCATGTAGGATCTACTTCCCCAACCTGGGATTGAACACAGGCCCCCAGCACTGGGAGCACTTAGCCACTGTACCACCAGTGGAGTCCTGTGTATTCTGTATTGATCTCATAGAAATTTGACAGAATTTTCTATTATTACGCATGGCTTTAAACTAAGCTTTTTGGTAGCATGAATGATTTCACATTAGTAAGAAAAAAAGTTCTTCATGCTCTAGAAATAACAATTTTATATTTGGAATATTTACCTATATTAACAGATAGCTCTCAATTTCCAGTTTGATCATTCTAGAATTCCTCATTAATGCATACTCCAAAATGTATTTATCTAGTCTCCTTTCAACAAGCATTTAGCTTGCTTCCTTTTTCTCTCGTTTGCTATGACAAGCAACGTCACTTTCTTACCTCCAACTCATTATGCACATGTATGAGAGGTTCCCGACGATATACATGGGTATGGCATGCCTTCAGAGAAGGCAATGGCAACCCACTCCAGTACTCTTGCTTAGAAAATCCCATGGATGCAGGAGCCTGGTGGGCTGCAGTCCATGGGGTCGCAAAGAGTCAGACACGACTGAAGCGACTTAGCAGTAGCACAGCATGGGATCATTTGAACAGGAAGACAACTCATCCCCACTTTGCCAGGTGGAGCCCTGGTGCTCACCAGAGGGGCAGAACCAGTTTATTCTCCCATCACCTAATGGCTCCCACATTCCTACAGTCTTGCCAAACGTGCTGTCAGCCTTCTTTGTTTTTAATGGGATGGATGTGAAACAGCATATCATTGTGAGCTTAATTTCTCATATTACTGGTGATTATGACTTATTTCTTATTTGTGACTCTGGGAATTAAAAATAGGCCCAACACCCTTTAATATCTCTTTTGTGTGCCTTGGTCATCCTTATTCTACTACCAGGCCCCAGACAAAGCTGTAGCTTCTCACCAGTTGACCTTCATTCTCCCTCATCCTCCTGCACTTCCACTAGAAGTATTTACCTGCCATCAACATAATCAGGTTATTTCTTTGCTTAAATCATTAAGTCTGTCATTGCCTTAGAGTAAAATCCAAATGTGCCAGCACTATAAACAAACCCTCCATAGGCTGGCCGCACCTCTTTTTCCCTTCAGGATTATTCCAGCCACTCATGTCCACATCCTGCTGTCCAGTGATTCCAGAAACACTTCTTATCCATGCACCTTGTCACATGGTGCTGTCCCTAGCTCACAGATGCATGACTAATGTTTTACTGACCCATGTCACTGGTGTTGGTTCTGGTAAATACTGGGTGACCCACACATGATATTTTACATTAAATGGGGCTCAGTCTTTAGAAAAGCAAATACTTCCATTCATTCATTTTGTGTGCCTTTTCTACATGCTAGGAATACAAAAGTGAATCAAACAGTGATAACTCATTTTTTTTTTAAATCATCATGGCACTTACATTCTAGAGTGAGAAGATAGTTAATTAACAAAACTGGAGCTATCTAGTGTTATAGGAAGTGATGTGAGCTCTGGGGAAGAAGTGAGCATAGACATGAAATAGGGATTGTGGTAGCAGCAGGGGTAAGCGTGCTGTAATAGGGCTGAATCCTAGAAGGAGTGATGGAAGAAGATAATGGAAAGGAAGGAGGGAGGGAGGCAGGTGACTGTCTAGGAGCCACACTTTCCAGGCAAAAGTCACGGCAAGAGCAAAAGCCCAGAGGAGGAAGCATGCCAGCTCGCTGTGCTGGAGGAAAGCTGGAGCAGAGACTGAGGAGGAAGGTCGGGGACACAGATGGAGACAGGAGGGAGGCGTTCAGGCAGCTCATGAATCAGTAAGGACTCTGACTTGGCTCCTAAGAGACAGGAAGCCATGGAAGGGATTTGAGCAGAGAAGTTGTAATGGGCTCCCTCAGAGTGTGGTGCTATGAACACCCTGAAGGTGACCAAGAGGAACAGGAAGGAGACAAACTAGGAGACTTGGCAATAATTCCAGTGAGAAATACTAGTGGTTTGAACTAGGATGTTGGTGAAAAGTTGCTGATTCTAGACATGCCTTGAAGACAGAAGCCAAGTGTCAGCTGCTGGACTGGACATGCAGTATGAATGCAAGAGATGGATGACTCCACTTTTTGACATGAGCAAACTGTACGGATGGATCTGCCATGAACTGAGATGGAGAAGGGAGTGGAACAGGGTTTGAGAGGAAAAACAAGAATTCCATTTTGGACATTTTATGTTTGAAAATGCTTATGAGACATCCAGGTAGACCAATGAAAACAAGTCTGGCATTTGGCAGGGGGGACATGAAATGGGAATAAAACTTTGCAAGTCAGCAGTACATAGGTGAAACTGGAAGTCCTAAGAAAAGATGGGATTGCTGGGGTGGTGAGTGGAGAGATGAGAGGAAGTCAAGGCTAGAGCCCAAGGGCACCTCTATGAGCAGAGAGGAAGGAGGAAGAACCTGCAAAGGAGACGCAGAAGTCAAGGTGGCCGTGAAGGCCTTCCCATGGCTATGGGAAGATAAAGTAAAGGTCACAAACCAAACACAGATCAGCTTTCCAGATTAATTTTACAAACTGAAGCATCTGTGCAAGCTGCCCCCTACTGAAGTTGGCTTTTTGTAGAAGAAAAACAATTTCTCCAGATTCTAATTCGAAATAGCAGCAGCAAAAAAAAAAAAAAAAAAAAAGTTATTAAAAGATTTGACCCCAGAAACTGCCAAGTTGCTTCAGTCGTGTCCGACTCTGTGTGACCCCATAGACGGCAGCCCACCAGGCTCCCCCATCCCTGGGATTCTCCAGGCAAGAACACTGGAGTGGGTTGCTATTTCCTTCTCCAGTGCATGAAAGTGAAAAGTGAAAGGGAAGTCGCTCAGTCATGTCCGACTCTTCACAACCCCATGGACTGTAGCCTACCAGGCTCCTCCGTTCATGGGATTCTCCAGGCAAGAGTACTGGAGTGGGGTGCCATTGCCTTCTCCATGACCCCAGAAAGAGGCACTATAATTTTCTTGTGCTGTTCTTCAAACCACTTCAAGCATCTTCTTCAAAGTCCACATTAGGAAAATAGCTGTTTTTATACTAAACATGCCCCCAGTGCAAACACTCTTACACAAAGCACCATCCAGACATAAATGTACCATAATTTTATAAGACGTGAGATAGAGAGATGGAATCAGACTTTATCGGAAACAAAGTTGAGTTGGTTCACAATGGTGGCGTCTGATTTCTGATAGGAACAGCATAAAGAGACAAAGTAGGGGATTAAATAGCTAATTTCACTAGGGGATTGTGAGTAGAAAAAATATGGGAGACCCAAGTAAGTTAATGATCACCCAAGAAAGCAGGTTTGCTTAACCACAAAATGAAGCAGGCTTGCTTAGCAACAAAACCATGCAGCAGAAGCATGCGACATGCCCCAGAACAATGAAACAGTGGTGGCATGAGACCCACATCCTGCCCAGTGAGCTCAGTAGGTTAATGATCTCTAGGACATGCTCTCTGCACACAAAAATAATTTATAGAAAGGTGCTCACTGTACAGAGAACTGAAACAGCATTCACAGTCCTGGCTTGACCATGTAGAGACAAGAAAACTTCTCTGCCCAACCTGGAGGAGGAGCTGATGATGGAAGCATAATGTCTATTCAAGAATTTTTCCTCTGATTATAAAAATGTGCCCACTAAGTACATGGCATAGCACACTCTTGTTCTACTGCTTATAAGCCGTCCTATTCTAATGCATCACTTATCACTGCCTCTCACTAAATTCTTTCTGTGCTAAAAGATAAAGGATCAGAGCTCTTCAGAGTCCTCTGAAACACCATCAGAGTCCCCTGAAATGCCACCTAACAGTCTCATTCCCAGAGCAAAAATAACCCAGATTGTCCAAACGGATCAGGACTGCTTCCTCCTAACTTACAGTACTCTATCCTATTGGTTTTCCTGGGGAACTTTGAAAAATACTGAATTTCCCCCAGACTTAAAAGGCAGACCCTGATTCTGTTAAGTCTGGATGAGGCCTGAGACTCCACATTACTATAACCTCCCAGATGAGGACACGATCTGGTCCAAGGATCACATTTCAAACAGCAAGGATCTATACTCCATAATCCTCTCTACAAAACTTATTTGACATCACCATGGATGATAATAAAATGCAGTCAACTAGACTATTAAAAGATAGCTCTCCAGACATTGCATGTAGCAAATATTTACTGAACATTTATTATGCATGAGGCTTGACATGAGAGGCTTCAAGAGACACAGAGACACAGTTAGGAAGGACCAATAGACTTCAACTCAGGTATTTTTGATTGACTTGTATATACATCATCCTTGGGCTACAGAGATCAAAATATAAAATGACCTGAATACTCAGCACCAGAAACCAAAGACTCTCTCTAATCCTCTAATGTGGTACCAGGTACCATCTCAGACCTTGTTCTGTGTGCCTCTTCTTTGGGCTGGTTCTGAATTGCATCTTTTGCAGTGATAAAATTGCAGTTTTAAAGACAGCACTTTCCTGTGTTCTGAATCATTCTGGAGAATTACTGAATTGGAAGGTAATAAGAACTCCAGAATTTGTAGCCAGTTGGTCAGAAGAGTAAGCAACCTTGGGGCCCCAGAAGTGTAGGACCTGGGGCTTGTGGTAGTGATGTTTGGAGGCCTTAACCTCTGAAGTGTGGCCCAATGCCAGGAGTTGGCGCCCGAGTCTGCCTCAGTTTCCTGAGCAGCACTGCCCTGGATGGCTGCCTGACTGATTGATGCTGTATCAACGTCCTCTGCCCAGAAGAAGCTTTCCCTCTACACCTCCCAACCCTCCTGGGGATTTGCTCCCAACTAATGAAGATGACATTTTCTTCACCTTCAACTTTGCTCATCAAGTACCATCAATCCAGAGAATGACTAAGACTTCAACAGTCCATCAGTAAAATGCCCATGGACTTAAATACAAACTAAGTTCAGGCTTGCCATGCCTCCCAGGACACTGAGATGTGTGCAGTGTGTCACAGGCACAAGCAGCCAGGCTTTCATCTGAGCCTAGCCATACCCCCTTCCCACCTCCTCTTTCTCCACTCCAACATGTCAGTTCCCAGGTGCTTCTAGGATAAGGCCATCCGCCCAAGCATACTATACTGAATCACTGTCATTTTCAAATCCATGATACATCTTATGCTCTTGTTGCCAAAATAACCTGAGCTCTAGAGAAGCTAAAAGCACGTTCTCAAGGTGACCCAGCACTGCTGCATGAGAAAGAACGAGGACCTCCTGACTTCTCTCACTGTTCTCTCAGATCATGTTGCTGCTCAGAAACAAGAATTGAATCATGATCTAAAATAAGTTGAATGGTCCAGCATTGTGGTATTGATTTTTTAAGTGAAAAATACAAGGTAAACTATCAGCTTTGACCTACAAAATTCTGTTCTAAAAGCTTCACAATCCTTTTTGACATGGACTTTGTTGGGCCATTTTCATGGGCCTTTTCCAAAGGGGAGGATAAAACTGCTTCTAGGACTTGGTTGTGCTCTGCCCCTCTGCCTCTTGACCACCACACATGCCTCCCTGCCTTTCCTTCCAGCTCAGACTTTCCTCTTCTGGAAACTTCTTCCCTCTCTAGCTTCACAAGAGCAAGTACTATAATCCAAGCTTGCCCTAGATAACAGCACTCCTGGGCCAATGCAGAGATGGATGTGGCAACTACTGGAGCTAACTGGCTAGAAGTGACCAACAAGAGATCCTTTCCTGCTGATTTCAAGACACACAAGTGGTAGATGTTATTTCCACGAGATCATCCAAACCTCAGGCCATGTAAAGACATGGACAAGTAAAGGAATACAGTCCAGAAAGAAAACTGGAGAGAAACCTAAGCCCCTCTCTATTTTGCAAGTGACTCTGTCTGTTGTATCATTTTACAAGACTGCTTCTTCTCTACTTCTTTTGTCATCATTTAAATAGGTTCTCTTCCTTGCAAGCCATGATTCTAGAGGGAATAAGACATACCTTCCTCTCTAGGACACTGAGATTCACCCACAAATGGACAGAAGCTGCAATAGATCTAATTTGACATAGACATTCAACCATAATCCAATGCCCACCCTATTTAACAGAACTCATATATTTTAAACTAGGAAGAAACATGTTTCTTAATTCTTATCTGCATTCCCAGGGAGGGACTTGATTTAGCTGTAGCCAAGAACAAATTTCACAAATCTGAGACTCAACTATAATTTATAGTACTGGATTCAGGATCAGAATTCAGGCATAAATTATCTATGAAGCAAAATATGGACAAAAGATAAGAGTCTCAAATTTCTCTAGCAGATTTTAAAACTTCATTTTACTAGATCAGAGGCCAGTTTGGTAGTATAATTGGTAATAAGCTGTTGTCATTAAACATGTGTGTGGTCTAGGGGTGGGACGCAAGACAGTGTAATCAGAGCAGAACTGTTTAAAAGGTGCCACAGTGGACTCTGATTCCACTTATGATTAGATCTTGAGTAGTATTCCTTTGAGAGCTAGTCCAAGGATCTTTTAGTCCAGGAATGCTTTAAGGATGTGACAAGCGTGTAACGTTTGTCACTCTGCTAAAGGCAAGCAGGATGTGTGCCGAGACCTTGGCCTCTGGGCTGACCAAACCTCTGGAGAGCAGTATCAGGCAATGTCTTCAGCTTACTATGGCCCAGGAAACAGAAAAGGCAACCGTGCTGATGACTAGGCTGGAGGGGCTGTTTGTTGACACAGTGAGCTCTTGCAGGTAAAATCTGTTTCATCTCACCATACTCAAATTTCATCTCACAAAACCAAGATCGCACAAAGTGACAGACTCATCCATGCATCTTCCGAGTCTGCTCTCTGACTCAGAGGGCCTGAGTCTACTCCCATAACACACTGGGAAAGCATTTCTCCTTCATGGAGGTCAGGCATTTCAAAGAAACTACAGTGATTTCTTCCCGACCCCTTTCTCTGCGTGAATCTCCCATACCATCCCTACAAGTCCTCTTGAGTCAGAAAAGACCAGCAAGATAAAGAGGAAAGCTTTCAAGATCATGATAATCAAAGAGGAGATTTTATTTTCCAATATCTGTGGACCATTTACAAAAAGTATTTTACAAGGATCATAAACAAACACTGGATAAATTACAAAATTTAGCACAAAGATGGATGACATTTTCTGACCACAAAGAAACTACACTGCATGCTTAGTCACATCAGTCGTGTCCGACTCTCTGCGACCCCATGGACCATGGCCTGCCAGGCTCCTCTGTCCATGGGATTCTCCAGGCAAGAATACTGGAGTGGGTTGCCATTTCCTTCTCCAGTGATAAAGTATGAAGTGAGTGAAGTGAAGTCGCCCAGTAGTGTCCAAATCTTTGCAACCCCACGGACTGTAGCCTACCAGGCTCCTCCATCCATGGGATTTTCTAGGCAAGAGTACTGGAGTGGGTTGCCTTCTCCTTCTCCAGAAACTACACTAGATATTAATAATCTAAATTTGAATTTTAAGAATAACTCAACCAATTTAAAACTAAGGACCCAAATAGCTTGTTGGTGAGAAAGTAACAATGACAGACTTTAGAAATTAATGACAATGAAAAGGGATACAAACAGAATCGTTTTCAAGAGGAGAATCTGCAGCATAAATAGAATTGCCAGTCAGCCAGCACTCACTGGTTCTTCCATCTGACTGTTAAGATATGAGAACACTTTTGAGTGGATTGGTGAATAGCACCACTGCCCTGAGATTACCAACCCTCCAATTCTGATGGTCTGATCCTATACAGGACTGGTAATTAAATACTGCATAGTTTAATTATTTTTGTGATTAAAAAAAAAGTAAAACAATGAACTGAGCATTCGATCCTTACATTTTTAAAAACTAGGGGCAAAAAAAAATAAAAGAGAGCAAAGTCAACCCAAAGAAAGCAGGAAGAATGCGTTGAGGAGGACCACCAATGTAAGGGATATTCTGTTTGCTTCTCTGGTCCCATCTCCTCTTCCTGACCCAGGGGAGGCACTAATGTTCTCTCTCACCTTCTGCGGTCCAGCTGAGTTTAGCCAGCTGTGAGCACAGCGGAAGCAGAAGGAAGGGAGAAGTGAGAGGCTAAAGGGTGTCCCTAAGGCCCCTCACTGTTTGAGGCCCCAGACCCCTCAGGAGACCCTCTCTACTGGGCTCTGAATTCATAAATGCTTCTCCTTCCAGATTAGCTCCCATGCTCAACCAGCCATGGAGCGGTTTTCTTCAGTCCCTTTACTAAACTCTCCTCAAAGTAACCACTTTGAGTTTGCCATCATTTCCTGGTGGGACTCTAATGACGCACCAACAAAAATAACAGAATAATACAAAGGAAAATGCAGGGAGGAGAATTAAACAGCCCAACGCCAAGTTGGTCTAGTGTTTTGAATATACATTATTCAGGAAATATACTTGAATATATTATTTCAGGAATATGTTATTTATTTATGATATCTAGACTTTTAGATAGCTTTCTTTTAATTTTTAAAAGGTGTTATCCCTATCAGGGGTAGCTATAATCTCCTTTCATATCACTCATCTTGTCTGCTTCATTCTCCTCAATTTTATACATATGTATATAAAATATATTTAGAAAAACTAAAAAACTTAAAAATATATATGAAAAACTGAAAGTGCTAGCCAAATAAATACATGTATGTGTATATATATGTGAATATCACACACACACATACAAGTAAACACAAACTGAGAAAAGAAAAATCAGAGGGAAAAAAACAATGGTAATAATATGAAAGGAGATTACAGTTACTATATTGACAGAAAAAGTGGTTTTAAATGATTTTTAAAAAGGCATCTAAAGGGCTAGTAAAATAAATTCTAAACTCCCCATGAAAACATTAAATTTTCTGAAAATATGTCTTCCATTCTAACATAAAGACTTTTCTTTTCCTGAGACTTGTAAACATGGAAGAGATTCAAAACAACTTTAAAGTGTTTTTTGTCCACCAGAAAATTATTTCATAAACTCAAAGAATTAACACTTATTACAAAAATTTTCTAATTTAGGAGGTACAAGGTAGTTTCCTAAAACAACAATTATGTCAGGCTTCTTCAAAAATCAGAGTCTGCGCATTCTTAAGGTAAATGATGAAAAATTCTAAATCAAGATATAGAAAATGAACCCAGAAATATGTTTAAAGAAACATAATCCATTAACAAAGGGGAATTTAATTCTTTTACCCAAGTGGTATGCTGACAAACTAGCTTTCTGGAGTGGCATGTGGTTTTTCCTGATTTCTGGACTGTAAATTCTCCAATTATGTTGATTTCAAGTTCACTGAATTCACTTCAGTCACTCAGTTATGTTCAACTCTTGTGACCCCATGTACCACAGCACTCCAGGCCTCCCTGTCCATCACAAACTCCCAGAGTTTACTCAAACTCATGTCCATTGAGTCAGTGATGACATCCAACCATCTCATCCTCTGCCGTTCGTCCCCTTTTCCTCCTGCCTTCAATCTTTCCCAGCATCAGGGTCTTTTCAAATGAGTTAGTTCTTCGCATCAGGTGGCCAAAGTACCGGAGTTTCAGCTTCAAAATCAGTCCTTCCAATGAATATTCAGGACTGATTCCCTTAGGATGGACTGGCTGGATCTCCTTGCAGTCCAAGGGACTCTCAAGAGTCTTCTCCAACACCACAGTTCAAAAGCATCAATTCTTTGGCACTCAGCTTTCTTTATAGTCCAACTCTCATATCCATACATGACTACTGGAAGAACCACAGCTTTGACTAGACAGACTTTTGTTGGCAAACTAATGTCTCTGCCTTATAAATGCTGTCTAGGGTGGTCATAACTTTTCTTCCAAGGAGCAAGCATCTTTTAATTTCATAGCTGCAGTCACGATCTGCAGTGATTTTGGAGCCCCCAAAAATAAAGTCTGTCACTGTTTCCCCCGTTTCCCCATCTATTTGCCATGAAGTGATGGGACCAGATTTTAGTTTTCTGAATGTTGAGCGTTAAGCCAACTTTTTCACTCTCCTCTTTCACTTTCGTCAAGAGGCGCTTTAGTTTTTCTTTGCTTTCTGGCATAGTGTGGTGTCATCTGCATATCTGAGGTTATTGGTATTTCTCCCAGCAATCTTCATTCCAGCTTGTGCTTCATCTAGCCCAGCATTTCTCGTGATGTACTCTGCATATAAGTTAAATAAGCAGGGTGACAATATGCAGCCTTGACGTACTCCTTTCCCTATTTCAAACCAGTTTGCTGTTCCATGTCCAGTTCTAACTGTTGCTTCCTGACCTGCATACAGATTTCTCAGGAGGCAGATAAGGTAATCCAGTATTCCCATCTCTTGAAGAATTTTCCACAGCTTGTTGTGATTCACACAGTCAAAGGCTTTGGCATAGTCAATAAAGCAGAAATAGCTGTTTTTCTGGAGCTCTCTTGCTTTTTTGATGATCCAACAGATGTTGGCAATTTGATCTCTGGTTCCTCTGCCTTTTCTAAATCCAGCTTGAACTTCTGGAAGTTCACGGTTCATGTACTGTTGAAACCTGGCTTGGAGAATTTTGAGCTTTACTTTGCTAGTGTGTGAGATGAGTGCAATTGTGAGGTAGTTTCTGGAGAAGGAAATGGCAATCCACTCCAGTACATTGCCTGGAAAATCCCATGGACAGAGGAGCCTGGTAGGCTACAGTCTATGGGTCACAAAGAGTCGGACACGACTGAGCGACTTCACTTCACTTCACTTGAGCATTGTTCAGCATTGCCCTTCTTTGGGATTGGAATGAAAACTGATCTTTTCCAGCTCTGTGGCCACTGCTGAGTTTTCCAAATGTTCTGGCATATTGAGGTAGCACTTTCATAGCATCATCATTAAGGATTTGAAATAGCTCAACTGGAATTCCATCACCTTCACTAGCTTTGTTTGTCGTGATGCTTCCTAAGGCCCACTTGACTTTGCACTCCAGGATGCCTGGCTCTAGGTGAGTGATCACACCATTGTGATTATTGGGGTCATGAAGATCTTTTTTGTATAGTTCTTCTGTGTATTCTTTCCACCTCTTCTTAATATCTTCTCTTCTGTTAGGTCCATACCATTTCTGTCCTTAATTGTGCCCATCTTTGCATGAAATTTTCCCTTGGTATCTTTAATTTTGTTGAGGCAATCTCTAATCTTTCCCATTCTATTGTTTTCCTCTGTTTCTTTGCATTGATCACTGAGGAAAGCTGTCTTATCTCTCCCTGCTATTCTTTGTAACTCTGCATTCAAATGGGTATATCTCTCCTTTTCTCCTTTGCCTTTAGCTTCTCTTCTTTTCTCAGCTATTTGTAAGGCCTCTTCAGACAACCATTTTGCCTTTTTGCATTTCTTTTTCTTGGGGATGGTCTTGATTACTGCCTCTGGTAGAATGTCATAAACCTCTGTCCATAGTTCTTCAGGCACTCTGCCTATCAGATCTAATCCCGTAAGTCTATTTGTCACTTCCACTGTTTAATCATAAGTAAGTAAGTAAGTAAGTCACTCAGTCGTGTCCGACTTTTTGTGACCCCATGGACTGCAGCCCACCAGGCTCCTTAGTCCATGAGATTCTCCAAGCAAGAATACTGGAGTGGGTTGCCATTTCCTTCTCCAGGGGATCTTCCCGACCCAGGGATCGAACCTGGGTCTCCCGCATTGGAGGCAGATGCTTTAACCTCTGAGCCACCAGGGAAGTCCTGTTTAATCATAAGGGACTTGATTTAGGTCATGCCTGAATGGTCTAGTGGTTTTCCCTACTTTCTTCAATTTAAGTCTGAATTTGGCAATAAGGTGTTCATGATCTGAGCCATAGTCAGCTCCCGGTCTTGTTTTTGCTGACTGTATAGAGCTTTTCATCTTTGGCTGCAAAGAATATAATCAATCTGATTTTGGTGTTGACCACCTGGTGATGTCCATGTGTAGAGTCTTCTGTTGTGCTGTTGGAAGAGGGTGTTTGCTCTGAGCAGTGCATCCTCTTGGCAAAACTCTATTAGCCTTTACCCTGCTTCATTCTGTACTCCAAGGCCAAATTTGCCTGTTACTTCAGATTTCAAGTTATCAACGGTTTAAAACCAGGCTCCTAAATTCCTGAAAAAGTAGCAATTATTTCTTGTGAGCCATTGTCTGAGCAAATGGTTTTCAGGACCCATTGCCCTTCCATGTGGCAATACCACCTCTAGAAAAGTAAACTGAAGATTCACTTCCAGAATATGAAAACACAGATTCATGAGGGTATCCACTGTAGTCTTACTATAATTACAAAATACTGAAAACTATCTCAATGATCATGCCTAGGATGCTGCTGAATAAACTTTATACAGTACACACCTTAATAGGCACCTTCAGTTTCCCTAAAGGGTCCTACTCTCTATTCCTCATCATCCACTTTGGTTGACTACTCCTCACCTTTTTCTAGTCCCAGGTCAGTTATCAGTGACTCTGGGAAGTTTTCACTTACATACTGGCTGAGATGTGTGCTATATACTTATCATGTTTATCATTACACTAACATAACCATGTGACAGTTATTTCCATGTGGGCTTTATTAGAGATCTTTTGCTTTCTTTAAACATTCTGATCACATAACCACTAACTGCATCTTTTAAACACTATGTAATCATCCCAGGCTCACAAGGACGGTTCAATATATACAAATCAATCAATGCAATACACTAGTTCAACAAAAGACAAAACCACATGATCATCTCAACAGATGCAGTAAAAGCACTTGATAAAATTCACCATCCATTTCTTTACACTAACAATGAAATATGAGAAAGGGAATATAAATAAACAATCTCTTTTAAAATGGCATCAAAAATACTAAGGAATAAACCTTACCAGAACTATAAAACATTAAAAAAGAAATTGAAGAGATGAAAATAAATGGAAAGCTATCTCATGTTCTTGAATTGGAAGAATGAATATTGTTAAAAATGGCCATACTACACAAAGCAATTTACAGATTTAATGAGATCCCATGACATTTTTCACAAAACTGGAACAAATAATCCTAAAATTTATATGGAACTGTAAGAGACCCAGAATTGTCAAAGCAATCCTTAGAAAGAAGAACATAGTGGATGGCAGACTTTGGACAATACTACAAAGCTACAGTAATCAAAACAGCATGGAATTGGCACAAAACACATATAGATCAATGAAACAGAATAGAGAGTGTAGAAATAAATCCTTACACCTATGGGCAATTAAACTGTGCAAAGGAGGAAAGAATATACAATGGAAAAAAGACAGTCTTCAGCAAGTGTTGTCAGAGAATTTGGACAGCTACATGTACATCAAAGAAGTTAGAACACACCCTAACACCATATATAAAATAAACTCAAAATGGCTTAAATACTTATAAGGCATGACACCATAAAACTCTGAGAAGAGAACATAGGCAAAACATTCTCTGACATAAATCATACTAATGTTTTAAGTCAGTCTCCCAAAGCAATAGAAATAAAAGCAAAAATGAATAAATGGGACTTAATAAAACCTACAGGCTTCTGTACGTCAAAAGAAACCATAAACAAAAAGACAACAAAAATATCCAGAGAAAATATTTCAAATGATGAGACCTACAAAGGCTTAATTTCCAAAATATACAAATAGCTCATGTAACTCAATAACAAAGCCACCCAATCAAAAAATGGGCAGATGACCCAAATAGACATTTCTCCATAGAATACATACAGATGGCCAATAGGCACATGAAAAGATACTCAACATCACTCATCATTAGAGGAATGCAAGCCAAAAATACAATGAGGTACCACTTCATGCCAACCTAAATGGCCATGATTAACAAGTTTACAAATAATAACTGCAGGAGAGGGTGTGGAGTAAAGGGAACCCTCTTACACTGTTGGGAATGTTGATTGGTGCAGCCATATGGAAAACAGTATGAAGATTCCTCGAAAACCTAAAGATAAAGTTGCCATATGATCCAGCACTCCCACTTCTGGGCACCCACCCAGACAAAACCTGAATTCAGAAAGACACATGCACCCCTATGTCCACAGCAGCACTTATTTACAACAGCCAACACAGAAGCATCCTAAATGTCCAACAACAGATGAATGGATAAAGAAGATGGGTGTATATAAATGTACAATGGAATATTACTTAGCCATAAAAGAGAATGAAATGATGTGTTTTGCAGCAACACGAATGGACCTAGAGATTATCATATTAAGCATAGTAAGTCAGAAAGAGAAAGACAAATACCATATGATATCACTTAAATGTGGAATCTAAAATTTGACACAAAGGAACTTATCAATGAACTCATGGACTTATAGACTTACAGAACAGACTTGTGGTTGCCAAGGTGTAAGGGTGGGGAAGGATTGGGAGCCTGGGATTAGTAGATGCAAACTAGCATAATTAGGATGGATAAACAACAAAGTCTTACTCTATAGCACAGGAAACTATATCCAATATCCTGTGATAAGCCATAATGGAGAGAATGTGAAAAACAATATAAATATGCGTGACTAAGTTGCTTTACTGTACAGCAGAAGTTAACACAAATTAGACCTTGGCCTTACAAAAAGATGGCAGAGTAGGATGCATACTAATCTTCTCCTGTGAGAACACCAAGATCACCACTAGCTGTTGAACAATCATTGATAGGAGAATCTTGTTCTCCTATCTCCATTTTGGTAGAATAGAGATAGCTAACAAACACATGAAAAGATGCTCAAGATCACTCATGATCAGAGAAATGCAAATCAAAACCACAATGAGGTACCATATCATGGAGGTCAGGATGGCTGCTATCCAATAGTCTACAAGCAATAAATGCTGGAGAGGGAGTGGAGAAAAGGGAACCCTCTTACACTATTGGTGGGAATGCAAACTAGTACAGCCACTATGGAGAACAGTGGGAGGTTCCTTAAAAAACTGGAAATAGAACTGCCTTATGACCCAGCAATCCAACTCCTGGGCATATACACTGCGGAAACCAGAATTGAGAGAGACACGTGTACCCCAATGTTCATCGCAGCACTGTTTATAACAGCCTGGACATGGAAGCAACCTAGATGCCCATCAGCAGGTGAATGGATATGAAAGCTGTGGTACATATACACAATGGAGTACTACTCAGCCATTAAAAAGAATACATTTGAATCAGTTCTAATGAGGTGGAAGAAACTGGAGCCGATTATACAGAGTGAAGTAAGTCAGAAAGAAAAACACCAATACAGTATACTAACACATATATATGGAATTTAGAAAGATGGTAATGATAATCATGTATGTCAGACAGCAAAAGAGACATAGATGTATAGAACAGTCATTTGGACTCTGTGCAGAGGGAGAGGGTGGGATGATTTGGGAAAATGAAACTCCTGGGCATATACACTGCGGAAACCAGAATTGAGAGAGACACGTGTACCCCAATGTTCATCGCAGCACTGTTTATAACAGCCTGGACATGGAAGCAACCTAGATGCCCATCAGCAGGTGAATGGATATGAAAGCTGTGGTACATATACACAATGGAGTACTACTCAGCCATTAAAAAGAATACATTTGAATCAGTTCTAATGAGGTGGAAGAAACTGGAGCCGATTATACAGAGTGAAGTAAGTCAGAAAGAAAAACACCAATACAGTATACTAACACATATATATGGAATTTAGAAAGATGGTAATGATAATCATGTATGTCAGACAGCAAAAGAGACATAGATGTATAGAACAGTCATTTGGACTCTGTGCAGAGGGAGAGGGTGGGATGATTTGGGAAAATGGCATTGAAACATGTATAATATCATATATGAAATGAATCACCAGTCCAAGCTCAATTCATGATACTGGATGCTTGGGGCTGGTGCAATGGGATGACCCAGAGGGATGGTATGGGGAGGGAGGAGGGAGGGAGGTTCAGGATGGGGAACACATGTATACCTGTGCAGATTCATGTTGATGTATGGCAAAACCAATACAATATTGTGAAGTATTAACCCCCAATTAAAATTAATAAATTTATATTTAAAAAAAAGAAAGAAAGAACACTGAGCTAGGAAATACATCAGGACTGCAGAATGACTCTGATGCTTTACCAGGTTAGCAACCCCTTTCAGCTTTGGTTTTCTAACAGAAATAAAAGGGAGACGATAAGGGCAGAAAATCAGATGAGGGTACACAAGGGCTCCATAACTGGCAGTGTTACATGAAACATAAGCTACCACTCTATTCAAATGGACAAATGCAAATTATTCAACATGAATAATTATCATTGGGTAAAATAGTTTGTATGTGACTTTTCTTAGAACTCATTTGTATGAAAGTAGGTAAATTTGAAAAGGGGGGCCTTTAAGAAAAGATGAGGTCTCTAACCATTTAACAAGAACCATTTAATCTTTTCTTTTTCCCCAAAGACTGGAAGATGGATAACGGAGGTCGCACAGATTGTGACAGTGGTGTGGGGATGGCACAAAGGTGAGGCAGCAGCTGCTGATGCCCTTTCTGATGAGACTGTCTACAGAGCAGCGTTTCTGAAACCTTGGCATGCAGCAGGCCCTCTCAAGGGACTGACAAAACACAGACTGCAGGGCGACACATTCAGAATTTATGACCAATTAGCCTGGGATGGGGCCTGAGAATCTGTAATTTTAGCAAGTTCTCAGATGATACTGATGTTATTGTTTGGAGACCCTACTTTGAGAGACACTGCTTAAAGAAGACCATGGCAGAGAAAGGGGTGAAAGGAAAAATCTGTCTAGCAGAGGAGCTCAGAGGAAATCTTAACAAAGCTTTTGTGTGTGTGTGTGTGTGTGTGTGTGTGTGCATGCGTATTTTTTTAAAAGTGTAGCTCTTTCCTTCAAGTTTTAGAAGTGCCACTAATTTGATAAAAGGTAAAACACCAGTTGTTTGGAAACTTAATGAGTCAAGATCTACTAGCAATTTTGCTGTACTGTTGAGTGACTCCTTGTTTAAAAGATTAAAAAGCTTTAGTGTTACCACCTAATACGTTAAGACAGACTGAAATATACAGGAAATACCTACATTGCCTTTCAAGGGATACTACTAAAATAATCTTTTTTAAAGCAATACAATCTATTAATTTCTGCAAAATGGTAATTCACATAGTGATTATTTAGCAAGAAAGATGAGGTAATTTAGTGTTGTATCTTTCCAACTTTTGCTTATCTTCTAAATTATGATTAAAAGCCTATGTCCTAAAACGTAAAAGAAGAATAAGTATGGTGGTTTTTTACAAAAAAGTTTCAGTAGCTCACCAGAAATGTGTCAAGGAAAAAATGTGATAATTCTCCCTAGGAAAATTCTTACTCCAATCATTTCAGAGACTGTAAAGAAAATGTCAAGTACTGAACTATTTCCTAAATTACATTAAGTCGTATCACATAGTTCAGAACTTGTCACATTCAAATGTAATAAAACATTAAATTTTTATCCTGAAATAAATGGGATAGTAGTAGATTCAAATTTTTGGTAAAATGCATTAGAAAGTAAATGTCAGAAACTATTTTACTGATCTTATCCCAGTGAAAGTCAGCCTTGTCTTATTTGAGTTTTACCAAACACCCTGAAATATTTCCAAAGATACTATCTGTGATATAATTTAAATGTGCTTCACAAAACACATTTTTTATCCTTAGAAAGAATTTTAACAAATTCACTTTCAGGCAAATTATACAAATATTTTGAAAATAGTGATATTTTAGAGGCTATATTTCTTAAGTCAAAGTGTAATGTAGAATACAATAATTAACAATGAGATTGCACATATCTTACATAAACATATTTTTAAGAAATAAGTCATCAGATCCTATATGAAGGACAGAAACACTTAGCAGAGCTTAATGGGCTGAGGTGAAGATAAGAAATGTTATAAACAATTAATAATCTAGAACCCTTCCCTAAAATATCATTCTTTGGTCTTATTCAAGGAATATGTTTCATGTAACAAAACCATTTAGTTTTTTTTTTTTTTGGCTATCTTTCAATAAGATCTATTGTAAACCGTATTATTTTACAGTCATAAAAATAATTTATCCATTTTTTCAAATGTGTATGTCAAAGATTACCCAAATGGTTAACATCAGAAACAAAACAAGAAATTACATTTGTCATTACCTTTCATATTTTTCATCAATATGACATAGAATCCTCAAGCACTTTATCCATGATAACAATTTAACTTTCAAAACAATCACATGATGTAGGTCCCTTTATTATTATGATCTGACACAAGAGAAAGTTTAAGGGGTTTAAGTGACCTGTCCAAAGTCACACAGCTATTAAACAGCAGAACAGAATGAAACAGGCAGACCTATTCTGGAAGCCACATTCCTAGCTTCTTTATTACATTATATTTACATGGAAATATTCTTACTTCCTATAACATTTAATGCAAACTCTTTTCTTTGGCTTTAAAGACCTAAGAAATCTGATGTAACCTTAGTTTTACTACACTTCATTGTATACCAGTTCACTGGACTTACTGTTCTCTTCTACACAAGTTCTTCCAGCATACTAGTCTCCTCTTACTCTTGATGCAACTGTAATTGTCTATGCCATACATTTTACCCATATACAGCATGTAGTTGGATTTAAAGATATACACTCTCATGAATATTTATCTTTTCACAAATAAATTTAAATTCATTTACATTTATTATGACAATCAGACCTGTCTAGACTCAAATCCTGACTGTGTAAATTACTCATTGTGTGACTGGTTAAATTATTTAATGTTCCTCTGCACCAGGTTCCTCACAGTAAAATGGGGCTAACATAGCACCATCTCGTACTGCTAATGTAGTGATTAAATGAGTTAATTAATGTAATTTTAAAGTTCTTAGAACACTTTACCACTGGTTCCTTCACTGTGTCATGAAGCTTTCATGATTGATAATATATCTACTTTAAATTGGAAACAAATGAGTTACAATTTGTCATACAGAACAGTACTACACCACTCTGATAACCATAAATGATTAACAGAGATAGTATCTACACACACAGAAAAACACAATGCAAAGCTGAGACTCTTTTTTCCAGGGTAAAGAAAAGAGGAACATACAGTTGCTACGTGTTTTTTTGAAAATTTTTAAAATTTTATTTAATTTATTGATTTCTTATGTTCAAATTTTTGGGGCCATACCCTGGGGCATGCAAGATCTTATTAGGATCAAACTTGCCCCCATTTCAGTAGAAGCAGGGAGTTATAACCACTGAATCTCCAAGAAATCCCCTGGAATAGATCTTTTTATATATGTGAATAAAGAATATTAAGATGGGCTGTAAGTTTGTACACCCCCAAAATACATATGTTGAAACCCTAAACCCTGCTATCATGGTCCTGAAGCTAAAGTCTGGGAGAGGTAATTAGGTCACATGGATGAGGTCTGGGGGAGGTAACTGGGTTGTAAGAGTGCGTGGAGACTTCATGATGGAATTAGTGTCCTCAGAAGGAGAGACAGGAGAGAGTCTGCATTTTCTCTCATTCCTCTATACCCTGTGAGGACACAGCAAGAAGACAGCCATCAGCAAATTAGGAAGCAGGTCTCATCAGACCCCAGATCTAACAGTAACTCAGTCTTCAACTTTCCAGCCTCCAGAATTGTGAGAAATAATTATTTGTTGTTTAATCCATCCATTCTATGTTAATTTGTTATAGCAGCCTGAATTAAAACAGGAATCTTTTTTATGTTAGGGAGTGAGATACAGGCAGTTCTAGGAAGCCTATCTTTTATTTTCAAACAGAGAAGACTTATAGGTTGACTATCAGTTTCTCTATATTGAGAGTAAACAGCAAGGGAAAAAAAAACATAAATATTTTCTTTCTAAATTCCTATAGAGCCCTAGTGACATCTTTTCCAAATGCCAGGTTCTGCAAAGTTTATATTCTCCAAATTAGCTAAAGTGAATCTACATAAGATACTCTAAATGCTTTGTTTTTATCCAAGAGATATGAAATAACATGGATTTTAATGTCATTTGTAATGGTCCAATTACTCATCAAGAGATGTGTGATTTCCTTTTCCTCTGCTTGTGATGTTTCTATTTGGTAAGTATCCTTCCCTTACTTGTAGTATATGTATTAAAGATGGAGCAGAACCTCTCCCCAGATTCTGGGAGATGCATTTGGATTAAGCCCCAGCCAGTGAGACCTCCGCACAAGCTGCCCACAGAACTAGTAAAGGACTAGGCACAAAACACAAGCCATTCAATTTGAAGCAAAGTTAATCCCAAGATTTTTGCTTGAGTTGCCAGGAAACAGGTATTCTTTCTCTTGGACTTAGACAATATAAGACTTGAACTCCTTGGAGACCACCATGTATAGATAACCTAACCAAAAGTGAAGTTGTTATGGAAGATACATACACACACATACACACAGACAAACACACTATGACTAGAGAGGTAGATAAATAACACAAGCTGAGATCCTAATGACAATTTTAAGCTGCATCAAGCTGATTTAATGCAGCTACCCTTGGATCCTTCAGTTACAACAGCCAATTAATTCTATGTGGCTTAGGCTAGTTTACCCTGGAGAAGGGAAAAGCCACCCACTCCAGTATTCTGGCCTGGAGAATTCCATGGACTGTATAATCCTTGGGGTCACAGAGTCGGACACGACTGAGAGACTTTCACACTAAGCTAGTTTAACTTGGATTTTCTGTTACTGTAAATTGTAAGACTTCTAACAAAGGTATACAAGATGGAGGAGTCATTTACATTAATTAAAAAAACACATATATTTAATATTGGCTTACCTTTTGGTTTAATAAAGCACTTGCCAATTTTTGTACTTCTGAACTCAATAAGGTGGTTCCTCTGATGACTTTGCTGAGAGCAGCAAGAGACTGATGGACACTCTGTACTAAGCGGATGGCGTTAAATTGTTCAAGAATGATGAAGGATAATATTGGAGATCCTTGTCGATCATTAGGAGGTAACAATTTCTGATGAATCAGGTTTGAATTCTGAAAGAATAATGTATCATGTAATATTTGCTGAAAAGTAACACAAATGTACCAAAACATTCAAAGTTATTTAAACCTTTTGCTGGTATAATTGTTTTGAAATACTCTCTTATGAATGGCCAAATTTATTAAACCTGTAAATACACAGGAAAAGAATTCTGGGCTTCACCAACTTAAATGGGGTGAGAGTGGGAACTGAAAACACAGCAGTTAATATGGCTGGAAAGTGTAACAACAGTATGCTGTAATCCGATGCAGAGAGAGTAGCACAGCTAAACTACCACTCAATCGCTACAAGGAAAGCAGAAGAAATCATGGCTTTGAAAAATATGTGAGCAAATACTTATTTCAATTTGAAAATTACCTGTATGTAAACTTAAAAAAGTACATTAAAGATCTGTACCAGTGAATACTGTATCTTAGTATTTATTTCTACATCTACACTTTAAGAGAGGCTCTGATACATGGAACTTGGGGCTTCTCAAATTGTTAAAAAAAAGTCAAGGAATCCCAGCTGTATCTAAACAGTCTACGTAGCTAAGGAGAAAAAAAAATATCACCTCGTTAGTATTCTAAAATTGTCAAAAACCTCTCAAAGAGACAGCACTGGGAGGTCTGCACTCTTACCTACTGTCCATTTTCCTGACCTCCTCTGTATGTTCTGCTTACAGGCCTAATGAAGGGTCCCCTCTTCTTCTAGTGGTTGTCACATTTCCATATTCTATGAGAGTACAATTTTTCATGTTTTTGCTGTGATGATTTAATATCATAATATGAAAATCTAGTCATTAAGTAAATAATTATGAAATAAATTATACAGACATGAAGTCATTCCTGAAAATAGATTCAGGCTATGAGTTCAAATTTAGGCATTTTATTTGTATTAATATTACATTGTTAAAGCTGTTGGAATCATCTTTGATAGACAAAAAAATGCACATAAATGTCCCCATAAAAGTACACAGTGGTGAACTCTAAATCTAGAAGAGAAAAAGAGTATATTGTTAAAATTAACTATAAATATTACCCCCTATATTGGAATTATTTGAACCAGAGCATGAAATAAATAACATTTAACCCACCTCCACCTTAATCGTTATAAAACTGACATAAAATTTGGAATATAGACTTTCCATAATTCCTCATATTAAAAACCATTCCTGGAAGTGAATAATATGTGGTACTTAAATCTTTATCAATCTTACACTAAGACTGGTAAAGATTCAGTTCAGTTCAGTCACTCAGTCATGTCCGAAACTGCAACCCCATCGACAGCAACACGCCAGGCCTCCTTGTCCATCACCAACTCCCAGAGCTTGTTCAAAATCATGTCCATCGAGTCAGTGATGCCATCCAACCATCTGATCCTCTTTCGTCCCCTTCTGCTCCCACCTTCAATCTTTCCCAGCATCAGGACTCTTTTCCAATGAGTCAAATGTTCACATCAGGTGGCTAAAGTATTGGAGTTTCAGCTTCAGCATCAGTCCTTCCAATAAACATTCGGACTGATCTCCTTTAGGATGGACTGGCTTGATCTCCTTGTAGTTCAAGGGACTCTCAAGAGTCTTCTCCAACACTACAGTTCAAAAGCATCAATTCTTCAGCACTCAGCTTTCTTTATAGTCCAACTCTCACATCCATACATGACTACTGGAAAAACCGTAGCTTTGACTAGACGGACCTTTGTCAGCAAAGAAATGTCTCTGCTTTTTAATATGCTTTCTAGGTTGGTCACAGCTTTTCTTCCAAGGAGCAAGCGTCTTTTAATTTCACGGCTATAGTCACCATCTGCAGTGATTTTGGAGCCTAAGAAAATAAAAGTGTGTCACGGTTTCCATTGTTTCCCCATCTATTTGCCATGAAGTGATGAGACCAGATGCCATGATCTTAATTTTTTGAATCCTGAGCTTTAAGGCAACTTTTTCACTCTCCTCTTTCACTTTCATCAAGAGGCTCTTGGTGAAGATTACTGAATAATAACTTAGTTTATAGATTTTTATCCATTCTATTAAACTGATGAGTCAAATTTGCACTGTTCACAGTTACTTTACAGAAGAATACAGAAAAAGGGAATCTTAGATCATTCAAACAAGATTCCATTTATTTATATGCAAGAAAATAGAAAACTTAGTATACTGAACTTTTTAAAAGTTGATTTAAGAGAGTACCTGCCAAAACTACTTAAAATTGCAAGAGAGTTCAGGTAAGAAGTATGGTCTAAAGACGTGCAGTAAGTATAGAATACCAACTGAATTTCAAAGACTTAATATGAAAAAAAGGATGTGAAATACCAGATTAATAATTTTATATTGATCACCTTTTGAAATGCTAATATTTTGAATATATCAGGTTAAACAAAATATATTATTAATTTTATTTCTTCATACTTATTTGAATATGGCTGCTAGAAAATTTAAAATTACAATTATGGCATCTATTTGTGTTTTACATTCTATTTCTATTGCATAGTGTTGGTCTAGAAACTATCAAGTAAAATGATATAAGTTCAGGAATAAGAACAGAAGAACATGGGAGAAAACAGCACATAGTGGGGTCTTAAAAAAAGTGTTTGATTAATGAAAGATGAAAAACATTATGAAAAAAATTAACAGTAAGAAGCCCCAAAGTGACATAAATTGTGATAAATGAGAGAAATATAGCAGAAGACATCAAAGAATATTTTATAACAATTCATTTCCTACAAGCCTTGATAAAGCTTTATCAAAAAATTAATACAAGACAACTTTAACTATAAAAATATAGGTATTTTATACATTCTGAAAGAGTTAAGTATAGAGATTTATAGCAGTAGAAACATGTTAAAGTGTTACATTAATCTTAAAACAACCTCAAATTAAGTATTATTTATAATTCAAGTAGTTAAAATTGCCATGAACAAATTATATCACTGTAAGACATTTTTCAATGAAACTATCTAGGGATGGCAGTCATAGCTTTAGTAAGTGGATTATAAGAAAAACTTTTTATGAAGAAATATAATTGGTTGAATCATGTACTTTGGAAGAACATCTTTGATATTTTAAAGTTCATCTTATTATAAAACTAAGTGTGTTCATAGGATATCATTATCTAATATGAAGCTGCTGGAGAAGAAATGATTGTGGATTTTAAAAATTTAAATATTAAGCAAGAAATATCTTTTGGGCAAGAAAAAACTAGTCTAATTTTGGTACAATTTATGTATTAATCCCGAATTTTTGTGTTTTACCTAGAATAGTTTCTAAAGTGAGATACTAATTTAGACATAAGTAAAACAGATGACACATAGAAGTACTACTCTTTTTTTTTTTTAACAATTAAAGCTTTTTGAAAATGATTCCTTCTCAGAAAGAATTTTTGCCACTAGAGGAAATTCAAGCAGTGAGTAAAGGTTAGCAAGTTTTTCTATAAAGATTCAGATAGCAAATGTCAGACTTTGTGGGACATAAATCTCTGTTATAACAAATCAACTCTGGCTGTTACACTGCAAATTTAGCAACACACAGTATATAAACAAACAGGCATGGATGACTTTAAATAAATCTGTATTTACAGAAACTGGAAACAGTTTAGATTTGGCCCATGTGCTGTAGTTTGCCAATCTCTCAGGTACACTATCACTTATTCAAAGCATTATGGAGATTTGCCGGGGTCCAGCCCCGGTGGATCCAGGGAATTCAAAGGGGAGATGGCGTTGGCGAGGAAAACTTATTTATTATTCATATAAGAGTAGTTTAGGAAGTAATAGTATAGTAGGAAAATTTAGATGGAGAAAAGAAGGCTGAATAACTTGGTTTACGTGGAAAGCCAATAAAGTTCCAGACAAGGAGCTGGCACCATCTACGTTAGGCCACCACCGTCCATTTGAATATCGGAGAGTGCCCTGCCCTGGCTCCTCTCTCTCATGGATCTTAGCAGCTGGGGCAAGTAAGTAGACATGGCGAGCCTCCACGCCCCAGATGGGAATTCAGCCTGAAATTAGAGTAAATAGGAGACACGGGGGAAACCAGTCCTTCCAAGGACTAGCCCCTTCCAATGACTGGCCCTCCCTCTATTGTTCAGAAGGCCTTTTATACCTTTTTGATTGTACATAGAGATCAATGAGCAATACAAAACCATGCAGCGCTAGCAGCCCCAAACCCAGGCTTTCTTTTGCATACCCTCCCGTATACAAAAGGTCTCAGGTGGTTTACATTATCTTCTGGCCAAGAGGCCTGTTAACATTTTTATGGCTCTCTTCCTGGGTAATTGTCTATCAACCAGAAAACTCCTTTTCCCTAGAAGTGTTTTTTCTTTACTCTGCATTACCCTCAAAATACTAAATAAAGTTACGTTCCTGTAGGACAAAGGTGCAGTGAGTTATAACAAAGAAAGTACTTAACTCAAAGATCTAATATTGCTAATACCAGGTCTACGACCTGTTTTTCTATACACCAACTATATAAGATATGAAAATTTGGCAGCGAGTACTGGCTCAACAAATGAAGCCTTTAATCAGTCCTATTCTAATGATTATGACTCCTCGGAAGCCCCTGCATTCCTAGGATGCTTTAAGCTTCCTGTGCCTCCCATGGTTGGGACGCCTCAAACAATCACATGCGCAGCCTGCAGGCAGGCTAGAAAGCCATCAGAGAGGTTTTCGGATTGAAATGCTCTCAAATGCAGAAGACTAAAGCCCTGAATTGACTTTTTCCAGAGAATGTCAGAAGAGTGGAAAAGCAGGCAGATTCTTATTTTTTGGGGGTACATGCTCAGGAAATGCCAGGGGGAAAATCTGAGATCTGACTCATCCTTGCCCATCAAATCTCTGCCATGTGACCCTGTCACAGGTGGGATTCCTCACGCTGGCTTCTGGCAGAGATTCACATATTGCTCTAGATAACATCAGAGTCCCTTCCAGATCTGCAGTTCAATGAAATTAGTAAGATGTGAACTGTAGTTTCTATGTGTGTATTACCCATGACTCATCGAACAATAATCAACCATTGGACAGAAGTATTTTTCCTCTTGTCATATGATGTCTTTGTTGAAGATATGTTTTTATGATAAAAAGATACTAAAAGACTTAACACAGTCATTTTAAAAAGTGAAAAAGGAAGTGAGAAACATCAGAAAGAAAGGTGGGGTGGCTCTGAGTTACAGAAAAGGGGGCAATATCTTCATTTCCATGTGGCGAAATTCTACTTACACCCTCCAGCAATCCTTCATTCCACTTCAGATGATAATTTCTTAATATCTCTCTGGGAGGAAACAAACTTTCCCAACTCTAAGTCCAAATGGTCCTGGTAGAGCTGACTCTGGTATATGACTTGTCTGCATACTAGGTCCCTTCAGTCGTGTCCGACACTTCGTGACCCAATGGACTGTAGTTCACCAGGCCCCTCTGTCCATGGATTTCTCCAGGCAAGAACACTGGAATGGGTTGCCATTTCCTTCTCGAGGGGATCTTCCTGACCCAGGGATCAAACCTGGGTCTCCCACATTACAGGCAGAATCTTTACCATCTGAGCCACCAACTTCTAAAGAAGTTAATTAATCAGAGCATTCCATTCCTGACCATAGTCACTGGTTGAGAGATGGGCAGATTACCAGAGATAACAAAACATAGTAAGAATCTTGCCTGCATCTTCTGATAAACAGATAACTCTTCCTTTTCGCTACATTTGAATTGAAGAGACATGAAGTAGCAAACCAATGCGGTCATTTTTTGACAATAAAGAGAGAGGCTGTATAAAAACTGGAGCACACACACGCATACACATCTATCATACCAGTTTCAATGCAGCATCAGCCCTTTTAGAATATACATACCATGTATATTATAATAATTGTATATATGTGTGGGTATATATATGTATATATATATGGGTATATATATAACACCTCCCTGGTGGCGCTAGTGCTGAAGAAACCACCTGCAATGCAGGAGATGTAAGAGATAAAGGTTCAATCCCTGGGTTGAGAAGATTCCCTGGAGAAGGGCATGGTAACCCACTCCAGTATTCATGCCTGGACAATCCCGTAGACAGAGGAGCCTAGCAGGTTATGGTCCATAGCATCACAAAGAGCTGGACATGACTGAAGCAACTTAGCACAATACACACACACACACATACACATATGTGTGTGCATGTGTGTGGTGGGACATCTCTGGTGGCTCAGTAGTAAAGAATCCACCTGCCAATGCAGATAAAAGTGTGGGTTCAATCCCTGGGTTAGGAAGATCCTCTGGAGAAGAAAATGGAAACTCACTCCAGGATTCTTGCCTGGGAAATCCCATGGACAGAGGAGCCTGGAGAGCTATAGTCCATGGGACTGCAAAGAATTGGACGTGACTTAGTGACTAAGCAACAACAGCAACTATATATATATATATATACACACACACACATAAAGAGAGAGAGAGGGAAGGAGAAAGAGAGATGCTGGTGACTAGCAGAGCAAGTAAGGTCAGTGTTGAAAGACAGAAGAGAGGAGTACTTTGAGTTGCTACACTGAAGCTGATACTGTAAGCTATTATACCTTTCTAAAAGAAAAACTGAAATGAAGCTGCTGCTGCTGCTGCTGCTAAGTCACTTCAGTTGTGTCCGACTCTGTGCGACCCCATAGACGGCAGCCCACAGGCTCCCCTGTCCCTGGGATTCTCCAGGCAAGAACACTGGAGTGGGTTGCCATTTCCTTCTCCAGTGCATGAAAGTGAAAAGTGAAAGTGAAGTCGCTCAGTCGTGTCCGACCCTCAGCGACCCCATGGACTGCAGCCTTCCAGGCTCCTCCATCCATGGGATTTTCCAGGCAGGAGTAATGGAGTGGGGTGCCATTGCCTTCTCCGGAAATGAAGCTAGTGAGTGCTAATAGAAAGAAGCTTTTGTATTAAATACAAATTACTAATTTTACATGCCTGAGAATTTCATAACTTTTACTTATAATGCTGTGATATTAATATACACCAAACACAGTACCCCTAGGGAGACAAATACAGGATTGACAGCTATCACTCAACAGGACCTTTAGATCTGTCTGTATCTCTTGGGTCTCTAATAGAAAGTCATTATTCATTTATAACTTGGGTATGTAAAACAAAATGGCAATTAAAAAAAATGGATTAATATAGAAATGGCATATTAATAAAACCACATTTCTAGGGAAGAACTTTAATAGGCTATCTGCTCCATAACTCCCACTCCAGTATTCTTGCCTGGAGGATCCCGTGGACAGAGGGCCTGGTGGGCTGCTGTCCACAGGGTCACACAGAGTCAGACACGACTGAAGTGACTTAGCATGCATGCATGCATTGGAGAAGGAAATGGCAACCCACTGCAGTACTCTTGCCTGGAGAATCCCAGGGGCAGAGGAGCCTGGTGGTCTGCCATCTATGGAGTCACAAAGAGTCGGACACGACTGAAGCCACTTAGTAGCAGCAGCAGCTCCATAACTTGGTTAGAGGAATCATTCTGCTGCTCTGTCAAACTACCAAGAAAAGAGGTAATTTAGCAGAATAAGTTCTTCCTGGGTTTGGAAGATCCCCTAGAGGAGGGCATGGCAACCCAGGCCAGTATTCTTTCCTGGAGAACCCCCATGAAGTTGAGGAGCCTGGTGGGGCTACAGTCGTCCATAGGGTCACACAGAGTCAGACACGACTGAGCTAAACACACAGCAGAATAACAGAGTAATAGCAAAATCTCAATTTAAAAGATCTGCACAGATCATGATACTTAAATGGAAAAACGAATAACATTCGAGAATACTACCATGTGCCAGGCACATCATGAATTTCACATGAAGCTTTTTTTTTTAAACAGTTTCAGCAATATAAAGAAAGGGAGTAAGAAGAGAAGATTATGAAGAATGTTAAGAAATGTCACAAGTTTGAAAACTTATACATGTTTAGAGGAAACACTAGAGCACATTTTATAAAATGGACCCACAATGAATAGTTTATCTTTCCTTTCATGTCATCCTTAAAAATGTTGTATATATTCTTATGACAGTGGAATGCTTTTTGGCGTTCTTGTGTGTTCAACTAACTGTTAGAAAAACAATAAATGCGACAGCATAAAATGCTTCTGTGTATGTATTCGTGTGCAAGTGTGTTGTTTAAAACTTTGAGAAGTGACCAACTGTTCTAATATAGTGAGCAAACTGGTTCATAATTTTAAGACTAAAATGAACAGTCAGCATTTCAACAGTCAGTGCAGATATTCACTGAGGAAAAAAAACTTTGAAGTCCAAAATTGCATAATTTACTTAACAGAAAAAGAGAGTCTACAAAGCATAATCACTTAAGAGACACACGTTAACTTACAATGTTTTCAAAATCAGAAGCAGATTTTCAGCTTCTGTTTTTAGCAGAGTTAAGGTATTACTGAAAACAACTAAATATGTTGAGTAAAATAGTAAAGCAGCTTCTTAAATACACTCAATTACAACTATGATCTGAGAAGAGATAAATAATTATTCAAACAAGTGAGTGTTGGATTTTTAAACTTCATCTTTATTAATTTCATCCTGAATATTAACACAAAGTTAACATTAGAGAGATTATTTATCAGCTCACAGCAAACAATGTGCTGCTCCTACACCTTTGCTCCAGGTCTTACCTCTGGGGTGATTAAATGACAGCCAGATCAGTTACCCTATGCAAGTAGCCACACACTCAGTGAGCAAGGTGTGCCAAGGATGGGTGAAGAGGTTATTCTCTGCTTAAAAACAGGAAGAAGGACGCTGCTATGTTCCCCTCCAAAGAGGATGTCCTAGGAAATCTAACCAACCCTGTAGTATGTAAATAAAACTCTCTTCAGGAGCCAAATGGTCTACTTGTTGCTCAGTCGCTCAGTCATGTCTGACTATGCTATACAATGGACTGCAGTACCCCAGGCTTCCCCGTTCTTTGCTATCACCAGAGTTTGCTCAAACATGTCCATTGAGTTGATGATGGCATCTCATCCTCTGCTGCCGCCTTCTCCTCTTGCCCCCCCCCCCCCATCTTTCTCAGCATCAGGGTCTTTTCCAATGAGTCAGCTCTTTGCATCAGGTGGCCAAAGTATTGGCTTTTCAGCTTTAGCATCAGTCCTTCCAATGAATATTCAGGACTGATTTCCTTTAGGATGGACTGGGTGGATCTCCTTGCAGTCCAAAGGACTCACCAGAGTTTTCTCCAACACCACAGTTCAAAAGCAGCAATTCTTCAGCACTTAGCTTTCTTAATAGTCCAACTCTCATATCCATACATGACTACTGGAAAAACCATAGCCTTGACTAGACAACCTTTGTTGGCAAAGTGATGTCTCTTGTTTTTTAATACGCTATCTAGGTTGGTCACAGCTTTTCTTCCAAGGAGCAAGCGTCTTTTAATTTCATGGTTCAGTCACCATCTGCCCCAGTTATTTTGGAGCCCAAGAAAATAAAGTCTGTCACTGTTTCTGTTTTTTCCCCATTTATTTGCCATGAAGCGATGACACCAAATGCCACGATCTTAGTTTTCTGAACACTGAGCTATAAGTCAGCTTTTTTCACTCTCCTCTTTCACCTTCATCAAGACGCTCTTTAGTTCCTTTTCACTTTCTGCCATTAGGGTGGTATCATATGAATATCTGAGATTATCGGTATTTCTCCCAACAATCTTGATTCCATCCTGTGTTTCATCCAGCCCAGATTTGGCATGATGTACTGTACATACAAGTTAAATAAGCACAGTGACAATATACAGCCTTGACAGACTCCTTTCCCAATGTTGAGCCCATCCATTGTTCCATGTTTGATTCTAAATGTTGCTTCTTGACCTGCATAGTTTTCTCAGGAGGCAAGTAATGTGGTTCAGTATTCCCACCTCTTTAAGAATTTTCCACAGTTGGTTGTGATCCACACAATGATCTAGAGATGTTTCCAAGTTTGGGCTTTATCCTTCTGTCATGGAAATACCTATGAAGACAATGCTCTAGTCTTGCCAGTGCCCTGAGGCTCAGAAGGAATTTACAGCTGTCATATATGTTGCTCTCAGAGAGATAATACAAGTTTTATTATCCTTTTTGAATACAGCACTTAGCTAGATAAATAGCTACAAAGTTAATTTCCATAGTATATAAAGAGTCACGTAAGGCTGGTTTTTTTTTTATGAGAATACAACACATCCAGAAAGGTTTTTATTTCTCCATATTAAGAATGAGAGAGTAGCAAACAAGCCACTGAAGTTCAAAGACACTGGTGGAGGATAGTGGGAAGATGGCGGAGGAATAGGACGGAGAGACCACTTTCTCCTGCACAAATTCATCAAAAGAACATCTCAACGCTGAGTAAATTCTACAGGGCAGCGTCTGAATGTGAGCAGAGGACATAAGACATCCAGAAAAGCAGAACATTGTCTTCAAAAACAGGTAGGAAAAATACANAGATGTGTATAAGAGACAGACCCTGGGATTTCTTTGGAAGGACTGATGCTGAAGCTGAAGCTCCAGTACTTTGGCCACCTCATGTGAAGAGTTGATTCATTGGAAAAGACTCTGATGCTGGGAGGGATTGGGGGCAGGAGGAGAAGGGGACGACCGAGGATGAGATGGCTGGATGGCATCACTGACTCCATGGGCGTGGGTCTGGGTGAACTCCGGGAGTTGGTGATGGACAGGGAGGCCTGGCGTGCTGCGATTCATGGGGTCGCAAAGAGTCAGACACGACTGCGCGACTGAACTGAACTGAACTGAAAGTGAAGTCAGACACAGAAAGACAAATATCAGATGATATCTCTTATATGTGGAATCTACAAAAAGGGTACAAATGAACTTATCTACAAAACAGAAGTAGAGTCACAGATGTAGAAAACAAACTTATAATCACCAAGGGATAAGGAGGGGAGGGATAAATTGGGGGATTGTGATTGACATATACATTCTGCTATATATAAAATAGGTAACTACTAAGGACCTACTGTATAGCACAGGAAACTCTACTCGGTACTCTGTAATGGCCTATATGGGATAACAATTTTTTTTTTTTAAGTAGATATATGTATACGTATAACTGATTCACTTTGCTGTACACCTTTAACTAACATAGCATTGTAAATCAACTATATTCCAATAAAAATTTTAAAAAAGAAAGCATGCTTCTAACAAACAATAATAAATAAGATACAGTTTTGATCCAAATGTAATACAAAGTGATTTTAAGAATCACTGACATTAAAACATTATTAGAAATGCATCTCTCAATCATACATATAGGGTCATTTCAAGTAGCTCATGTATTCGTGACTAATATGACATTGCTAGAATGATTTAGGCTTCCAAGTTAATGCAATTCCTTTTAAAAATTATTAGTATTACAACAGAATTAAGGAATAAGTTATATTAGTAATATAAATAAATAGATATGAGTGGAAATGTCTTTATTATAGCAATATTACACAAGTCTTTGACTACTTCCAAGGTTTATACTCTAAGTCCCATCATCATCCTTCTTCAAAATTATTTTTAATGATCATACGCCAACAACTCAATTAGTTCCTGCTTCAGTTTGGCAAAAGTAAAAAACTGAACACTTGACTTGGAAAAGATTTGTTTGGTGTCGTTCATTTTCTGGGAAGTATACACAAAAGATTTACCAAGATTTATCAGGTAATCAGGATTACACTTTCACTTAGAGGTATATCAATTAACTCATGAAAAGGTGGGGAAATTTATATATTATTAATTTCATTGCACCTTTACCAGTAAATATTTTTAATAAAATTATTTTATATCCGTCTATGTTTTAAGTATACTTTTTTCATAATCCTGGAGCTACAGATCTAATCATTTCTATCTATAGAAAATATCTACCATATAATATAAATGGTAAAGTCAGTTCTTTTTATCAAACCAATTATCCAAATTAGGCTTTTTTGATTCAAAAAAGTCTGACCTCATTCTAAAATTTGAAACTAATGTGCTAATGCACATTTCAAAGAGTATTATAAATATGACTAGAAATAAAATGAAAGATGCAACTTTTAAGTTAGATTACTAGAAATTCCAGTAAGGTCAAAATGATAAAAAAATCTAATACTTGTCCTTTTTATAGTAACTTATATAAACAAGATAATAAATCATTCTCATTACTTACTTTGTTCTAGTGAAATGTAATTTGCAGCTAAAATTACCAGTTATTTGAGAAGAGCATGATAATAGCTTTTGCATTTCTTCTATAATTGTGTGTATATGATTTGCTTCTGAAGGACAATTAAATGAATCTCATGTATTATAAAAATCTAAAATAACTCCAATAATTTCACTAGATGTAGTTATTAAAATTTTTTTAAGTGAAAAGTATACAATGCTAAAAATAATTAACCTAGCAGCTAGATACATTAAAATTTTATTTTTTATTAATTGTAGTGGGAAGAAACTAGTAAACATTTCATAATATGAAAAATAATTATAAAGAAAGAATCTATGATATATTTGAAAAACTAGGATTTGCCTGCCTTAATTAAACAACATACTGCTAATCTGTAAGAAGTCAGGTAAAAGTTATCCTGAGGAATTTTATTTGAAATGAAAATGAAAATGCTGAAAATGCTGATCATTCCAGGAAACATCTGGAATCAATGGCCCTTGTGGTGAGAAGTGAGGACAGATGTGAAGAAGTGCTTACACTTAAATATGGGTAAGCTTCTTTTTTTTTTATTGCAGGCCTTTATTGGTGGCCACTTTTTATTGGTGGCTCAGATTCTACAGGCAGACTCTTTACCGTCTGAGCGAGAGGAAAGTCCTCCACTATATAGCCTTAAATGGAGAAGCCATGGGACTCTGGACGTCAGATCACCCCATCGCAAAACACCACTCTTGGTTCTCCTCTGTGACTCTGTGATATTACCTACAGTGTGAAAGTCATAGTCACTCAGCCATGTCTGGCTCGTTGTGACCCTATGGACTGTAGCCTGCCAGGCTCCTCTGTCCATGGGATTCTCCAGGCAAGAATAATGGAGTGGGTTGCTATGCCCTCTTCTAGGGGATCTTCTCAACGCAGGGATTGAACCCGGGCCTCCCACATTGCAGGCAGATTCTTTACCATCTGAGCCACCAGGGAAGCCCTAATTACACCTTACTCTCCTGGACACCCAGCCTCATTTTACTTTGGCTTCTTCTCATAAGCATTCAAACACATTGGCTCCTCTCCTATGTTCCTCTCACCCTGATAATTAATTTATTCTCTTCCTTTCTCAGCAGACTTGTAGAAAGACATACTCTGGGCTTCACTCCTCCATGTCTCTCTCAAAGTTTTGCCAGTTGTATCCTGGTTGCAAACCCACCCTCCAACTGAAACTTCTCTCACAGAGGGAAAAAAATGAGGTGGGGGCTCCTTCTTGCTAATTCCAATCAGTAAGAGGTAGGAGAGATAGGGAGAAGTTCCCTCGCAAATATTACAGGGCTTCACAGAGCAGACAGGAGGGCTGACATATCCTTGAGAAAGAAAAACACTCAGCCTGAAATAGAGAACTGGAATCCAGAAGGAGCTACTCTGGAAGCAAAGTGATGCCTCTTGTGTCTGCAGAATGTCACACAGCCACAGTCACTGACTGAGGACATCTGCCTGGGAGGGGTCATCTGCTTCTGAGTCACAGGAGTGACAGGGAAGCATCCATCTTCAGAGCACCAGTGGGCCCAATGCCACCCAGACACCATTCATCACCATAGGATCGTAGGCAAGTTTATCAAGAAGGCTTGGTGGCTTTGATGTCAATGTTATGCTAGCTTCATAAAACTACTTGAGACTTCATGAAACAGGGCCAGTTGAGCTGACATGAAAGGTTCCTGCCTCCCACTCTTGAATGCTTTCCTACCTGCTTCAAATATAGCTGACTTTTGAAGAACATAGGTTTGAACAGCCCAGGCCCACTTAAATGTAAACTTTTTTCCAATAGTAAATATTACAACATGACAGAGTCCTCACTGGTTGAATCCTTGGATACTGAACCACAGATATGGAGGGCCACCTATATGTTATATGTGAATTTTTGACTGTGTAGAGTCAACACCATAACTCTCGAGTTGTTAAGTCACTTGTCATGTTAAGTCATGTGTCATGTTAAGTCGCTTCAGTCCTGTCTGACTCTTTGTGATCTCATGGACTATAACCCACAGGGCTCCTCTGTCTGTGGGATTCTCCAGGTAAGAATACTGGAGTAGGTTGCCATGCCTTCTTCCAGGGGATCTTCCCAACCGAGAGACTGAATCTGCATTTCTTGTGTCTCCTGCATTGACAGGTGGGTTCTTTACCATTAGTGCCAACTGGGAAGTCCTTGTTCAAGGGTCGACTGTACATAAAAATATTAAATAAGAGACATATCCCTGTGTCTATATCCAAGTTCAATATCAAAAGAGATGTTAAGAATGAAAACTAAAAGCCAGAGCAGTCTGGCTAAAGCTGAAGCCAAAGGTAGGCACAGATGTTTCAGAGCTGGATGCAAAGGAAAGCACAGATGATTTGGAGCTGGATGCTGTCTTAACCCTGAGGAACATGGCTTTTGATGAGTCCAGGTCCCCAGTTCCATGCTAGAAGCTGGAAGCCATGGAGAGCTGACTTGTGCTTAAGTAGTGAAGAAACACCAGCCCAGGGAACCAGAAGCAACAAAGAGGCCAAGAGTGATGGGAATTGTGTAAGAGAAATGCCCCAGACCTAACCCACCAATAGACACGGGCTGTCAAAAATTACTACACAGGTGATCAAAAATTAACACACACAGCGAAAACCTAACATTAAAATATCACCCTGAACCAGAAAGAGCGTTAACAACCTGAGAGAACCTCTAACTTGGTCAACATGAAAAACCACAGGCTCCAAATGGCATCACTGGGGCTTACTGACAGCACAGCTAGACTTAACGCCTTACCTAACCACAGTTTCAGCTTTCCCCAGAAATGTACTCTTAATCAACCAGTCTGGAATCTTCTGGTCAGCACCAGGGAGGTAAGCCATCAGGTGGGCCCTGTCCATCCCCCAGAGGAAGAGAAGGGTTTCCACATGATAAAAGATGATCTGGCCCCACAAAACCCTTTCTTTCCCTTCGCTAATGACTACCTTACCCCACCTTCCTGTCCATAAACCATCTTCCATTCTGTACCCCTCCACAGCTGCTATATGGGATACTGTCAATTATTAAGTAAAATCAAGTAGATCTTCAAATATATTTAAATTTTGTTTTTTAACAGCTCGATGGTAGGATCAAGACTGAATCAGACTGAATCAAGGCAGGGTGCCCTTGAATCCCACCTCAAGTACACTGTCTTTCTTGCTATTTCCAAGGGCTGTTGGTGAGTTTCTCTCAGCTGATCTCTGCTCGTTTTGCATTCAAGCATCAGATCTAATTGATTTTTTAGACCACAGTTTCCTTGAATGGAAAACTCCAGGCCTTAATTCTACCCCCGGATTCCATGCTGGAAATTGCTATAGTTCCCCTTGTTGGGAATCCTTCTTCCAAATTCCAGGTCATTGGGAACTCTTGGTGGCAGCTGCAGGTCTCCATCGTTTGGAATCAGTCTGCAGTCTCCATACTTTGAGGTTTGCTGATTCAACTGGTTATTTTATGCTTAACAATTGTGGCCCTGGAAGTTGCATACATCTAACAAGAGGATAAGGTTTTACTAAAAACCTAGATTTACAGTGGTCATCTTGGAAAATGTTTCAATTAAACAGGATTGTTTATCTAAGAAAGTACTTGAGAGCAAGGAATACCAAACTAGACAAATAGAATGGGATGCTTGCTTTAATTGGTATGCAGAGACTTACAAAAGCCTTCAAATTTCCAAAATGGCTTCATTAAAAGACTCATTACAAAAGGCTAATGAAAAATGAAAGATGCAAGAGGTAGCTAATACAAAAGACAATAGGACTGATATAACTGCTATGGTTCCTTTCCCTTCCTTCTCATCAGAGTATGCACATTTTACTAACTCTCTGTCTGAACTCTCTTCCTACTTCAAAGAGACTATTAGACAGTTGGCATTTAAAACAAAAAACTACCTGAGGTTACAGACAAACCTCCTTGTGTATTTTTCACACCTTGGTCAAAGACTGAACTAAGAGCACAATTAAAGAATTTCCTAGGACTTCCTTGGTAGCCCAGTAGCTAAGACTCCACTGTCCCAATGCAGGAGACCACATTCCATCCCTGGTCAGGGAATTAGATCCCATATGCCACAACTGAGAGTTCACAATGAAGATTAAAGATCTCAAGTGCCATAACTAAGACCCAGAGCAGCCAAATAAATAAATAAAAATAAAATTAAAAAAAAGAGCTTCCTAAACCTAGGAAGGAACCTCCAAAATTTTTGAAGAATTTAGAGTTGTCATCACAGCTTATGAGCCTACATTGCCAGATCTTTATCAACTTGTGCACACGCTGGTAGGACCTGGGGAAGCCCCTCTACACAATGAATGCTGAAAGCAAGATGGCAAGACCAGGAAAATAATATTTGATTTCCTCAACTGTAAAGGGCTCAAAAATAGCAAGTAACTTTTACAAGCTATTCTTATAGTCTTCCCTGCTTCACTGACCATCTATTATTCAAATATGAAAACAAACAAAAAAAGATGAATCTGACTGACTTTAAAAGTCCCTTAGAAGCCCTCTGCTTTTGGCATCCTGGGTTCCAAAAAAATAAATAAGGTTACCCAGGCTGCTCTAGATGCCCTCCTTGTAAATGGATTGTCTCCTGAGATTAGGAGATCAATAAAAAGGCAAAAAATAGGATGGGAGGCTATGGGCCTGACAAAGCTCGTGACTACATTTGAGCATTTTTAAAGGACCCTGGAGCAAGATCATAAACAAAAATCCACCAGGCTAACAGCTCTACAGCTAAAACAGATACCAAAAGCCAGAGACCCAAAATAACACTCTTCACTGCATCCCCCAGGGGCCATCATCAAAACACTGGTCCAAATATCGATGTCTCAATTGCAGTCAACTGGGTCACTGGAAAAGAGGCTGTCCTCAAAGGTCCTATGCAAACTCCTCTTAAATGCCCTCATATCTACCCGTATGAGGGCCCCTTCCACAGCTGACAGGGCTCTGAGGGGATCTCTGGGAAACTATTACCGGTAATCTCCTTAAATAGACAAGGGGAAATCAAAATTAAAATTAATCACTTTGTCAAATTCTAGTTGATACTGGAGCTACGCTTTCCACCCAACCCTCAGAGAACAACAAAATACAACAAATCTTTGAGAGTAAAAAGGTGGTTTCCATACTGGGGGTATCTAATAACTTTAAGACAGAATCTGTATCTCAACCAATACAAATGACTTTGGGATTTTTTAGTTAAAAAAAAGAAAAATTCCTTCTTACTATGTGAAAAAGCCCCAGACAATCTATTAGGCAAAGGTCTCCTGTCTAAATTAAAAGGACTGACATGTTTTACCTTCAATGGAGACCTCACTTTAGAATTCCCTTGACCAACTTGAACCTGCTTTTTTATATTCCTTGGTGTCTGTCCTTGATTTAGATGAAGAAGGATTTCAACAAAAGTCCCCTGACTTAGTTGAGGTGCCTAAAAATTTGTGGGCTACTATAACACTGATATTGGGAGAGTAAAAAATTCAGAACCTATATCTGAAAGGGTACATACACCCCAATGTTCACTGCAGCACTGTTTACAATAACCAAGAGAGAGAAGCAACATAAATGTCCATCAACAGAGACACAGGTAAAGAAGATGTAGCACACATATATACAATGGAATATTACTTGGCCATAAAAAGAATGAAATAATGCCATTTGTAGGAACCGGGATGGGTCTAGATATTATCACTCTAAGTGAAGTAAATCAGATGGAGAAAGATAAATACCATATGATATTGATTATATGCCAAATCTTTTTAAAATGATACAAATAAACTTATTTACAAAACAGAAATAGACTCACAGACTTACAGAATGAACTTATGGTTACTGAGGGTAAGGGTGGAGGGAGGAATAGTAAGGGAGTTAGGGATTGACATGTGCACACTGCTACATTTAAAATAGAAAACCAACTGTATACCTACTGTATAGCACAAGGAACTCTGCTCAATATTATGTAACAACCTAAAAGGGAAAATAACTGGAAAAAGAATAGATACATGTATATATATAAATATAACTGAATCACTTTGCTATACACCTGAAACTAACACATTGTTAATTAACAATATTCCAATATAAAATAAAAAGTTTTTTTAAAAATTTCACAACCTATATTCACATATATAAGACTGAACTCTTCCTCAATTACCTCAATATCCATTAAAGCCTGAAGCCACATAAGGCCTCATACCCACAGTGTAAGACAGTCACTCGAGGACTAATCATTACCTGCACTAGTCCCTGTAACACACCGATCTTGCTAGTCCAGAAACCTAATAGATAGGAATGGAGATTTGACCAGATACTGAGAGCTATTAATAAGATAGTTATGCCTCCATCTTCTAGTTGTTCCAAACCTGAGACCCTTCTATCACCAGTTCTGCCTGTCTCAAAAGGGTTCACTGCTATAATCTTTGTTCAGCCTTTTTGGGAATCCCTGTGGAACCCAATACTTAATATCTATTTCCTTTACTTGGAAGGATCAACAATACACCTGGACACTCATGCCTCAGTCACTCACTGAGGCCCCTTCTTATTTCTCCCGTGTACTCTTCTAAGATGTAAGCACCCTCCAGTCCCTGGGAAATCAGTCTTTACACAATTTGTAGACAACCTCATGCTGTGCTCAGTAACCCAAAAGGTGTCCAGAAAAGATTCCATTTATTTAATGAAACAGTTAGCTGTAAAAGGACACTAAGTCTTTAAGGAAAAATTATTATTATCTCTAGACACTGTTTATTACCTAGGTCAATATCTAAGTGCTAAAGAAATCCAGCTATCTCCAAAAAGAACTGTATCAACCCAAGAATTTCCTAGACCCATATCTAGTGACAACCTCATGGATTTCTAGGTCTGGATAGTTATTGCAGAATATAGGTTCCTCATTCTTCTTTATAGTTTCCTATTAGCTTCTATGAACTTACTAAAGTTTCAGCCCCTGTACCCTTCCCTTAGGAAGATAAACATGAGCAGACTTTTATAAAACTAAAACAAGTACTCCAAGAATCGCCTCCTTCAGGGCTACCCAACTATTCAAAACCATTTTTTGTGGATGAAAAAGATACCCAAACCCTGGGAATGCCCATGCAAGAGCATGGTGATAAAGATGGCAATAAACATAGGCCTGTTGCCTATTACAGCATTCTGCTTGGTTCAGTGGCTCATGCCTATTCCAGCTGTCTTAAGATTATCTAAGGATATTATTACAACTGCAAATTTAGGAGAAGTCTCAGCAGAACTATTCCCAGGAAATGACTTTTATTTACAAATTCTTTATGCTGTCCAAAGTCTTAACTCTTGAATCGACTCAACTTTTCTCCAAAAGCAGATCAACCTTCTATGAGACCCTTCTGCTTTCACCTTCTAATTTGTATCTTCTAAATCCTGCTATGTTACAACCCCTCCCTGGTAAAAGGCAAGCCCCATGACTGCAACGTAATAAGATTCCATTCTGTGACACTACATCCTGATTTACAAGACACCCTTTAGCAATCCTGATTTAATCTTGTTTACTATGGGTCATATTGTAGAAATAAAAAAGGGAATTTTCAAGCTGGTTATGCTGTTACTACCCAACATGACCTACTCAAAAGGGGAAATTTCCCACAAGTTAAACCAACCCAAGCAAAACTGTATGCCCTTACTCAAGCCATACCAGTTATCAGAAGACAAATTGTTCAGATTTATACTGACAACTGATGTGCCTTGGGGGTTGTCCATGATTTAGCGATGTTATGGAAACAAAGACATTTTTCTTATGTCCTCTGGGACCCCAATCAAAAATGAAGAACAAGTAAACAGATTTTCTTACTGCTATTCTTTTACTTCTTGAAATTGCTGTCATCAAAATTGAGGCTCAGACTAAAAGGGCTGCACCCCAGTGTCAGGGAAATGCCCTGGCTAACTTTCATGCAAAGAGATATGAGCAACAGAATCTATGAAGATTGCAGCACATGTGGATGAAGTTGACATTTTTTGCTTCTGCAAAGAACGGCCCCTCCTTGCCAGACTTTTGCTGTCCTAATGTCCTTGTAACGTGGAAACAGTCTGCTACTGAATCAGAGAAATTAAGGCAGGTACACAGGGACTGCAAATTAAACAATTAGTTGGGGGCTATGGGAAACCCAAGACCGCTACTTGGTTTTTCCCAGCTTCCTGGCAAATCCCAATTCGGTTTTTGCTATCTTTCATCTGCCATAGTGCATTTAGGATGACTCAAGGTGGCACAGTGGTAAAGAGTCAACCTGCCAATGCAGCAGATGTGGGTTTGATCCCTGGATTGGGAAGATTCCCTGGAGGAGGAAATGGCAACCCACTCCAGTATTCTTTTTTTTTAAAAATTAATTAAGTTATTTTAATTGGAGGCTAATTACAATATTGTAGTGGTTTTTGCCATACATTGACATGAATCAGGCATGAATGTACGTGTGGAGAATCCCATGGACAAAGGAGCCTCGTGGGCTATGGGATCGCAAAAAGTCGGACATGACAAGCACATAGCACACACACAAATATAAACAGACATCAACGGAGAGATGTTCATAAAATTACAAAAAGAGTTTACCAGCAATATTTGACCTGTTGGGTCCGCAACCTGGAAAAACTGTTTTTCCACAATTGCCAGTGATCAAAGCACCCACTTCACTGGGCAAATCATCCAAGTTTTTCTAAAAACCTTGCAAATGTCAGAATTATCACTATCCTTATCCCTCTCCATCATCAGGGAATATCAAAAGAACAAATCAAAAAACTGGATTCAAGCAGAACAAGAATGAATAACATGAAACATGAATGTACTGATGAGTATAATTAAAATTTTTATGACTTTGTCTTTCAAATATTGTTGGTTTTTTTTAATGTTTTTCCTCGATTTGAATTAATCTTTTCTCTTAAACTATCAGTAATTTAGTAAGATATACCTTTGTGAACAAAGATGAAACACTTACTTTTTCTTCCTTCCTGATCTCCAGAATTCAGAAACTTGGTATTCATTCTTATTGTCATGCTCCTTATAACAGGATACAATTAGAAACACTGGCTATTTTACCAAGGCTTTGCTGGGAATGTCCTATTTGAGAGAGCTGTGCATAGGCTCAGATATGACCAGACATCTTGGAGGAACCACTTGGAAAAACTGACCTGATACCATGCCTATGGTGTTCCAGGAAAGAAATCTTAAAAAGTATTTTTTCAGTCAATGACTAGTCTTGCTGCATTTACATAAATAATTAGGCAAGGAGATCCAACCAGTCCATCCTAAAGGAGATCAGTCCTGGGTGTTCATTGGAAGGACTGATGCTAAAGCTAAAACTCCAATACTTTGGCCACCTCATGAGAAGAGTTAACTCATTGGAAAAGACTCTGATGCTGGCAGGGATTGGGGACAGGAGGAGAAGGGGACGACAGAGGATGAGATGGCTGGATGGCATCACCAACTCAACGGACATGAGTTTGAGTGAATTCTGGGAGTTGGTGATGGACAGGGAGGCCTGGCGTGCTGTAATTCATGGGGTCGCAAAAAGTCAGACACAATTAGCGACTGAACTGAACTAAAATATTAAAAAATCAGTTTTACTGTGATTATTTCTGGTAAAAACATGGAGGTAATTGTGGAGAGAAGAGTTATGTTTGTACCTTTGTAGATGTTAGATTCTAGTCCTATTAATTGTCTTTGAGGTTTTGTTCAGTTCAGTTCAGTCACTCAGTCGTGTCCGACTCTTTGCAACCCCACGAATCACAGCACGCCAGGCCTCCCTGTCCATCACCTACTCCCGGAGTTCACTCAGACTCACGTCCATCGAGTCACTGATGCCATCCAGCCATCTCATCCTCGGTCATCCCCTTCTTCTCCTGCCCCCAATCCCTCCCAGCATCAGAGTCTTTTCCAATGAGTCAACTCTTCGCTTGAGGTGGCCAAAGTACTGGAGCTTCACCTTTAGCATCATTCCCTCCAAAGAAATCCCAGGGCTGATCTCCTTCAGAATGGACTGGTTGGATCTCCTTGCAGTCCAAGGGACTCTCAACAGTCTTCTCCAACACCACAGTTCAAAAGCATCAGTTCTTCGGCGCTCAGCCTTCTTCACAGTCCAACTCTCACATCCATACATGACTACTGGAAAAACCATAGCTTTGACTAGACAGACATTAGTCGGCAAACCTGCCTGGATCCTGAATTCTTCTAGTTTCTTCAAATATCTGGTTAAAATTCACAAAATTAATATTTCCAATTTTATCCCATCCTTCTGATTTAGAATCACTAAGAAAAAAGGCATCCCTCAAGCCCTATTCCCTGATCCTGCTGAAAAACTAGAAAGTATTGAGCCTTGAGTATACATTTCAAAACTAAAGAGGACTCCACCTGACACTTGGTCCTGCACAGTTGGAACCTCCAAGTACAATTGACAAGGAAAAGAAGTTGACACTGAGGTAGCCTGCTTCCACCCAAGATGACAGATCAAGACTTTATACTTCAGTTTTAACATGAAATTCATTTTCTTTTCTTTCTTTACTTTGGCATTGACCTGGAAAACTAACAGCATCATCCATACCTCTGAGGATGCTCAGGGGGATAACCTCTGGAATTTATAACAACTTTACTTTGGGTTGGTGACTTCCCTGGTGGCTCAGATGGTAAAGCATCTGCCTACAATGCAGGAGACCGGGGTTCAATCCGTGGGTCAGGAAGATCCTCTGGAGAAGGAAATATCAACCCACTTCAGTACTCTTGCCTGGAAAATCCCATGGACGGAGGAGCCTGGTAGGCTACAGTCCATGGGGTTGCAAAGAGTTGGACACGACTGAGCAACTTTACTTACTTTGGGTTAGGATAAAGTCTAACTGACTCCTTACTTGAACGGGCAGATACAACAAATTTTGTGAATGAATCCATCAGCAGTGCCATCTTTGTGGAAATGGACTGTGCCCTACTAAGCCATTGTCTGTATGGTTATCATTATCCTTGGGCCCATGAATGCCTAAATAACTGTCACATAACTAGACAATGCCTCCCAGGTTATCCAACTATGCCACTCCCTGTTCTAGAAAGGACCTACCAAGAGGTGTTCTCTATTCAAGTGTCACCTCCTTTGACAGGGCCATGTTTCCCTGATTAGGAATGAATACAAATGAGAATGTGATCTTGATTCTTACCTCTTGACAGTATTGTAGAATCCACAGCTACAACATAAGCTGCCCAGCAAAAATCACGGGACTCTCTGGCCAAACCTGTTCTTAATAATAGAGTAGCCTGCTCTATCTGGATTAACACACCTGGGGAAACTGAAACAATTACACAAGATCACTCAGCAAGCCTCTTGACTTGAAAAGGAAACTCCAAAATGGTCTTTCTTTGATTGGTTTGGTCTTGGGGACTGTGGTTTTGAAGTTATTCTGTATGGGAACAAAATTGCCACCCCAAAAATGTCTCTTTGATATGTGGATTATTTCAAGCTAAAAACAAGGCCCAAAAGACTCAAGAAGAAGCTTTCCCCCAAATGCCTAAAAGAATGAAGATGGAGGACCTGTTCCAGGAGGGGAGCTATTTTTGTAGATATCTATATTACAGACTGGGTGTGTAGAAAGAGGGAACTAGCAAAGTCTGTTAAACTCCTATGTGTCCCATTGTCTCTGCATGGCCCAGCAAATACTTTTTTGCTTAAACCAAACATTTGCTTTTCATTTCCATGTCAATTGCCTCTTTCCCCTTTGAGGTTCCCAACTATTACCCCAATATGCATCAGTCTTTAGCTGAAGGTGCCATTTAAGGTGAGGGTTTCAGCTGTTTTGGTGAGGTATCCAGTTTTCTTGCACCTTTCCCATGTATACATGTTGTTAAATTTTTGCTTAATTTTCCCTTGTTAACCTATCTCATGTCAATTTAACTCTTAGACCATCCAGAAGAATCAAAAAAGAGGGGTAAATTATCCTGTTTATTAAAATCATAATAACCTTCCTGCTGCATCATTTTATTTCAAAACCTTTAAATGTATGTTTGTAGCTGCTAAACATCAAGCAAATATCTCCCTAAGACTGGAACATCAGAAAAGCAACAGAGAGAATGACTGTCAAAGATAGTGAATCTGAAACTGTAACCAGTGAACATCATAGAAATTAAGCAAAAAACATCATGACCTCTGGGTACCTGAAAGATCAACCACTCTATGAGAACCTTAGCTGAGAGTGGCACTCATAATGTCTTAAATTTTGATCATATCCTTCAGGTTGAGAGATTTATTCAGAGGGGAATTGTTAAAGAGAAAAACCATGGGCCTAAAATGTCATCACTTGTGCTGCTGCTGCTGCTGCTACTGCTAAGTCGCTTCAGTTGTGTCCAACTCTGTGTGACCCCATAGACGGCAGCCCACCAGGCTCCGCCATCACTGGGACTCTCCAGGCAAGAACCCTGGAGTGGGTTGCCATTTCCTTCTCCAATGCATGAAAGTGAAAACTGAAAGTGAAGTCATTCAGTCGTGTCTGACTCTTTGCGACCCCATGGGCTGCAGCCTACCAGGTAGATTTATTCAGAGGGGAATTGTTAAAGAGAAAAACCATGGGCCTAAAATGTCATCACTTGTGCTGCTGCTGCTGCTGCTACTGCTAAGTCGCTTCAGTTGTGTCCAACTCTGTGTGACCCCATAGACGGCAGCCCACCAGGCTCCGCCATCACTGGGACTCTCCAGGCAAGAACCCTGGAGTGGGTTGCCATTTCCTTCTCCAATGCATGAAAGTGAAAACTGAAAGTGAAGTCATTCAGTCGTGTCTGACTCTTTGCGACCCCATGGGCTGCAGCCTACCAGGCTCCTCCATCCATGAGATTTTCCAGGCAAGAGTACTGGAGTAGGGTGCCATTGCCTTCTCAGACACTTGTGCTAAAAACCCATAATACTAAACCTAAATTTAAAACCTAACCTAACTGCAGTTTTGACTTGCCTCTGAAATGTAATCTTAATCAGCAGTTGGATTTTCTAGTTAACACCAATGAGGTAACCTGCCTTGGGGGCCTTCTCCATCCCACAGAGGAAGAAGAGGATGTCTGTATGATAAAACTTTGCAATTCCCTTCCCTTAAAAAAGAGATGACCTGACCCCAAACAACCCTCTCTTTTCTGTTGCTAATAATTTACTTGCCCCATCCTCTTTCCATAAAGTTTCCCATTTTGAACTCTTCTTTGGAGTGTCTTCTGCTTGCTAGGTAGAATGTTGCCCAATTCACAAATCATTAAATAAAGCCAACTATATTTTCAAATTTACTTGGTTGAATATTGTTTTTTAATAAATGAAGTACGTCACCTTAAATTGCTCAAAGAGACAAAGGAAGGTACACATCATAAGATAATAACAGGATCCGATGGCAGCCCACTCCGGTACTCTTGCCTGGAAAATCCCATGGACAGAGGCGCCTGGTGGGCTGCAGTCCACGGGGCCGCAAAGAGTCAGACATGACTGAGCGACTTCACTTTCTTTCACTCACTGAAAAAGAACAAGCTGATTTGCCAAAGAGGCAAAGAAAGTCTACATATGAAATATTTAGTCATGAAAACATATAAATCAACACACAGGCTGAAGAGAACTCAGAGAATTAGCCTATTAGAAGATAGATATGAGAAAATCACCCAGAAAGCAGAAGTAAAAAGCAAAGATATGGAAAACGGGGTTTAAATAACAGTGAAGAAGAATGAAAAATGTCCACTATGTATTAACAGGAGTTCTAAAAACTTAGACTAAAAATGGGAGAGGGGTGATATTCAAAGGAATGACAGGGGAGAAGTTTCCACATATGAAGAACAATATATTCCTAAGATTTGCAGCAGCACAGTGAGTCCCAGTCAGCATAAGGCAGTGGTCCCCAACCTTTTTGGCACCAGGGACTGGTTTCATGGAAGACAATTTTTCCATGGATCAGGGCCTGGGGGAGGGGAAATGGTTTCAGGATGATTCAAGTGCATAACATCTATTGTGCACTTTATTTCTATTATTATTACATCAGTTTTTCTTCAGATTAGGCATTAGATCCCAGAGGTTGGGGACCCTTGGTACAAGATAATCTACAGAATATACAGAGAAAAATACTTTAAAAAATCACGAAAAGGAAAAGGAAAGACTCTCTAAAGTGCAAATTAGACAAAAGCACACTATTTCCCTAAGCAACAAAAGACCCCAGAAGACAATGTAATAATATATGCAAAGTGACAAGGAAAAATAGAGCAGCTAGCCTAGAATTAGATACTTAGCAAGTCTGTAATTCAAGAGCAAGGGTTAACTTTCAGATATAACAAAGACTGAGAGCATTTCCCACTCTAAATAGTTTACAGACTATTCTAGCACACAGGATATTGAGTCTAGAAGTGAACTGGATTTAAGACACCATATGAATCAAAGAAATTGTCAAACACTTTGGTTCATCTAAATGTGAAATGACTGTAAAAATAATGATAAATGACCAGAATTGAAAGTTCATGAAAAGAAGGAAATAAAAGCAGTGCCAAATATGGGAGACAAGGGAGGAGGAGCTGGGCATCTTAACGCTTTTGTGTTGTTAGAGGACAATGGAGAGACTAAATGAGTTTCAGTGTTTGTAAAGTGAACTGTGCCTCTTAAAAACGTAAAGTTAACCAATAAATGAACTGAAACAAAACACATTACTTCCTGGGAGAGGGGACAAAACCATAAAGGAAATGTGACTAATTCAATGGCAAGAAGAATCAAGGAAGACAAACAACAAGCATGGCAAGCTTTTTCATCCAGCCCTCCCTTTGCACTGTGTCTTCCTCCCTTTTGCCTACCTTGTTTAGGGAAGTGCTGATGCCTCCTGGAGACTCCTGTGGCTCTGCTGCAGCCTGGCTGATGTGTCCCTGGCATCTTGTTTCCAGAGCCCCTTTACATTCCCAGCAGAACCTTTAAATCTTTTCCATTAAGTGTTCCTGGCCCAGTCTCATCTAGATGTATTTGTCTGTGTATTTCCTGTGTTCTTTAATTTGTTCCCCCCACTGCAAAGGGGAAAAGAAGACAGGAAGGAGGCCCAGCTGTAGGTATCAGATGATGTCTGCTCATAGAGATTTTAGTCTCCAAGTAGAAGGATGTCCTGGATGAAAAAGTAAATAAAAACTTTCTCCCTGTAGGACCAAAGGACAGGATGAAAGGAAGTTGGGGCTGAGCTCTGTCTGCTCAGTATATGCATCCACCACTCAGCAACTTTTGGTCACAAACAGTCCAACAGACTTACTCTCCCCAAAAGGAGAATAAGGGAGTTATATATCATGGGTGGGGATAAGATAGAAGGAAACTTGCTTACTGACCAAGATGGAACTACAGAGAACCAACTGGGAATTTTTTTACCATCTAAAGTAGCTGTGGTCATAGGATTCTTGTATGCAGTTCTGTAGGCTATGCATTGCACAACTCATGGGTAGGTAGTCATTTACAAAGACTGTGAAGTAAATGGCACCTCTAGTGTTGTGCAGTGTACAACTTGCACATCCTTCCAGGCACTGACAAGGTCAGCCTTGTTTTAATTGGTTGTAACCTGACAAAGACTCTTTTCTTGACCAAACTTTAGTTATTAGGTTCCTGAACCCAGTCCACTTGGACTCAACCTTGGCCTATAAGAAGTGCAACACCCAGCGTAATTTTATTCACTCCCCCCACATCCTCTCCCACACACAAACACTAAGAGATCTGAACAAACACTAGCACAGTTCCTATCAGCTCAAGGTTGTGTTTCTATGATGATGCTGCCTGAGAAAACTCAATGCTGCAGAATTAACTGTTTGTTCTAGCCTAAAGCACTTAGAGAGTTTGCTATTATAACTCTTTCCCCCGCCTCTTCTAGATGTAAGCTTGTACCACCCATAAATGTTTCCTAGAAGTCCTAGAAGCCACCTCTCAGATGCGGACACCTGGGAGATACTCCTGTCTCCCAATTTCTGTGGAAGAGTAAGACCCTAACCTCTATGACTGCCTTGCTCCTATTTGCAGGCTTAGACAGTAAAGCATCTGTCTACAATGAGAGAGACCCGGGTTTGATCCCTGGGTTGGGAAGATCCCCTGGAGAAGGAATCCACTCCAGTACTATTGCCTGGAAAAATCCCGTGGACAGAGAAGACTGGTAGGCTACAGTCCATGGGGTCACAAAGAGTTGGACACGACTGAGCGACTTCACATGCACACAGGCAAAGATATGAGAAGGTTATTTCTCCTCCAGAAAACCATCAACGAACAAACCCAGGGAACCTAATCATCAGCTTAAACCCACCCCTCACCCCCCAGCCCCTTAACATCCTTATTACCTTTCTTTAAGCAGTCCCAGGTTTCAAAGGCCTTCTTCCTTTTGTTTTGGAAGAACTGAGTTAAGGTTACACCACAGTCTCTCTCCCCTACTGCACTCGCACTGAGTAAAATCTGTCTTAACTGCCTTTAACTAGTGGCCACCTTTGTTTTTCTTTGACAGCCCCAGCTGGGCTGTACATTCCATCAGGGCAAGGCTATGCCTGTCTTGTACAATTGGTTATCAGAAGAGTCAAGGCCCTCAATAAATATTTGTATAATGAATAAGTGAGTGTAAGGTTTTTTCCTGTTGTCTTGGATTCTGATAATGCCTTGCTCCCTTTAACTGCCATCTTACAAACAATACAGTTCTGGACAAACTGACCCACAAAGAAAATGAGTTAGGGTTTCTTAAACAAAATTGACTGCAAATTTGATTTTAAAAATGGAGTGATCTCACTGCTTAGATGACTTGTTTATTCAATAAACTATGCATGATTCATTCAAAATAGTCTCTAGTTTCAAGCCTTCATCAGTGATTTCTTCATCATAAGAATGAACTTACACAATGCCAGAACAACAAAATCTGCTGCTTGACACCTACTATTGAAGCAAGCAAAAATATTTATTGTGGTGCAAGGATAGGTAAAGTTTTTCTAAACATAATCTGCCAAGAAATGTAGGAATTATTCATACCCCTGAGTTAAACAGCCCCATCAGTATTCTTGTTAAACAAAATTTCATTTGCAATTACTTTAAAATAAATTCTTTGAGTAAGGCAAAGAGATTTTTTATAATTCAATTTTTGCTTTTTTCAGCAATACACAGCTCAAATTATGAATACAAGCTATTAATACATGAGAGTCAGATATTAAATACATATAACTTAATAAAGTAGGGGTAATTTCCTAAAGATTTTAACATTAAAATATACCAACTCTTGCGATACTGTGGAGCAATGCATAGAACATTACATTACTGATGACCACATACAGTCACTCATTTGAACATAACTTTATTTTTGCAAGCAATAAAAAAGTTCTTGTCTAAAAAAGTCTAGTAACCTACCTCCTGGGGATTTATCCTTATAAAGCAACCCAGAAGAAAGAAAAGAATCAGCCTAGAGTAAGGCTGTCACTTCATGTTCTCAGTCTTCAAAATGGATTTGTACACACTTCCCCTTTCACCAGTGCACTCTTTTCCACATTCCAAAAAAACTGAAAGTATATCTGTCCCTTATCATGAATCTTCCACCAACTGTAGACATAAAATCTTCTGGAAAACAAAGGCTAACGTGAACATCTCCTGAAGCTTTTTTTTTCTCAATCAAGGTGCTTTTCGCAAAGTTTTATAATAATTTTTGTTAAGGGCAAAGCATGGAAACACAGGGTCAAAAATGAGCATTTTAGCTCATAGTGCCAGGCTTGGTAATAAGATATACTATCGAACGGGGAGACTAACTGGTAATGAAGACCCTTCCTCTCCTAGGCTCCAGCAAGAGCAAAGAAAACAGCACTGTACAAAATATTGATGGTAGAGGGCTTTATTTCATCAACAAGAGATGTGTGACAAAGCTCAGGGTCTTATCTATGTAATTATCTCAGAAGGAGAATTCAGAGTGAGATGTCTGTCTCAGCAACATGTGTTAACACACACTGTGTGAATCTAAAAGAAAAAAAATAGAAAAATAAAATTTCCTGACACAGAGTAAATCTGGTTTGACTAATTGATTTGTACATTTGATTAAAAGTGACTATTTCACCAATTAAATGACATTGCGACAGGAAGGAGGCAGGGTGCAACCATTAAAAGAGTGGCATAGCCATTAAAAACAGCACAGGGAACTAATGTTGGTGCTGTTCTCTAGTCGTCCAGTCATGTCCCACTCTTTCTGATCCCATGGACGGCAACATGCCAGGTCTCTCTGTCCCCCATCATCTCCTGAAGTTTGCCCAAGTTCATGGAACTAATAGGACTCAACGAAACCAGTTAGAACCTACTAAGCACAAGATGGTGGGAGATGTGACTTCCTGTACCCTTAAGCCTCATCAGAAGCTGACTGTAACCCTTCAGCATCTAAACAGCACACGCACAGGCACTAGGACAGTACCAAGACTGAACCTAAGGGGCCACACTTGGGCAGTGGCCCAGCTCCTGGGAATCCCCACCACGTCCCCAAAGGAGCTGGAATAATCCTCCCACTTGTTAGCCAACGAAATTACTCAGCCCCTCAAAACTAACCACCCCCGCACCTCAGGGCCACTCTCACCTTCAGAGCCTATCCCACGCCCTGAAGCCACCTCTCTCAGAGGTGAGAAGGTCTGAGAAGGTCTACCCTCTGTCTTCAGAGTATGTATCTCTCTAAATAAACCTTCTTTCATTTTACTATGTTTCACTCTTGAATTCTTCTCCTGCCCAAAGCCAAAGACTCTCAAACAGTGGGCCGTTCCAGGGACTCACTTGAGATCTGAGACCTGACCATCCTGTTTAATGTAGTTGTCCTTAGTTCAGTTCAGTTCAGTCGCTCAGTCATGTCCGACTCTTTGCGACCCCATGAATCACAGCACGCCAGGCCTCCCTGTCCATCACCAACTCCCGGAGTTCACTCAGACTCACGTCCATTGAGTCCGTGATGCCATCCAGCCATTTCATCCTCTGTCGTCCCCTTCTCCTCCTGCTCCCAATCCCTCCCAGCATCAGAGTTTTTTCCAATGAGTCAGCTCTTCGCATGAGGTGGCCAAAGTACTGGAGCTTCAGCTTCAGCATCATTCCTTTCAAAGAAATCCCAGGGTTGATCTCCTTCAGAATGGACTGGTTGGATCTCCTTGCAGTCCAAGGGACTCTCAAGAGTCTTCTCCAACACCACACTTCAAAAGCATCAATTCTTCGGTGCTCAGCCTTCTTCACAGTCCAACTCTCACATCCATACATGACTACTGGAAAAACCATAGCCTTGACTAGATGGACCTTAGTCGGCAAAGTAATGTCTCTGCTTTTGAATATGCTATCTAGGTTGGTAAAAAATTTTCTTCCAAGAAGTAAGCGTCTTTTAATTTCATGGCTGCAATCACCATCTGCAGTGATTTGGGAGCCCCCCAAAATAAAGTCTGACATTGTTTCCACTGTTTCCCCATCTATTTCCCATGAAGTGATGGGACCAAATGCCATGATCTTCGTTTTCTGAATGTTGAGCTTTAAGCCACCTTTTTCACTCTCCTCTTTCACTTTCATCAAAAGGCTCTTTAGTTCCTCTACACTTTTTGCCAGAAGGGTGGTGTCATCTGCATATCTGAGGTCATTGATATTTGTCCCAGAAATCTTGATTCTAGCTTGTGTTTCTTCCAGTCCAGAGTTTCTCATGATGTATTCTGCATAGAAGTTAAATAAGCAGGGTGACAATAGACAGCCTTGACGTACTCCTTTTCCTATTTGGAACCAGTCTGTTGTTCCATGTCCAGTTGTAACTGTTGCTTCCTGACCTGCATATAGATTTCTCAAGAGGCAGGTTAGGTGGTCTGGTATTCCCATCTCTCTCAGAATTTTCCACAGTTTTTTGTGATCCACACAGTCAGAGGCTTTGGCATAGTCAAGAAAGCAGAAATAGATGTTTTTCTGGAACTCTCTTGCTTTTTCCATGATCCAGCGGATGTTGGCAATTTGATCTCTGGTTCCTCTGCCTTTTCTAAAACCAGCTTGAACATCAGGGAGTTCACGGTTCACGTATTGCTGAAGTCTGGCTTGGAGAATTTTGAGCATTACTTTACTAGCATGTGAGATGAGTGCAATTGTGCGGTAGTTTGAGCATTCTTTGGCATTGCCTTTCTTTGGAATTGGAATGAAAACTGACCTTTTCCAGTCCTGTGGCCACTGCTGAGTTTTCCAGATTTGCTGGCAAATTGAGTGCAGCACTTTCACAGCATCATCTTTCAGGATTTGAAACAGCTCAACTGGAATTCCATCACCTCCACTAGCTTTGTTCGTAGTGATGCTTTCTAAGGCCCACTTGACTTCACATTCCAAGATGTCTGGCTCTAGATTAGTCATCACATCATCATGATTATCTGGGTCATGAAGATCTTTTTTGTACAGTTCTTCCGTGTATTCTTGCCACCTCTTCTTAATATCTTCTGCTTCTGTTAGGTCCAGACCATTTCTGTCCTTTATCGAGCCCATCTTTGCATGAAATGTTCCCTTGGTATCTCTAATTTTCTTGAAGAGATCTCTAGTCTTTCCCATTCTGTTCTTTTCCTCTATTTCTTTGCATTGATCGCTGAAGAAGGCTTTCTTATCTCTTCTTGCTATTCTTTGGAACTCTGCATTCAGATGCTTATATCTTTCCTTTTCTCCTTTGCTTTTTGCTTCTCTTCTTTTCACAGCTATTTGTAAGGCCTCCCCAGAAAGCCATTTTGCCTTTTTGCATTTCTTTTCCATGGGGATGGTCTTGATCCCTGCCTCCTGTACAATGTCATGAACCTCATTCCATAGTTCATCAGGCACTCTACCAGATCTAGGCCTTTAAATCTATTTCTCACTTCCACTGTATAATCATAAGGGATTTGATTTAGGTCATACCTGAATGGTCTAGTGGTTTTCCCTACTTTCTTCAATTGAAGTCTGAATTTGGTAATAAGGAGTTCATGATCTGAGCAACAGTCAGCTCCCAGTCTTGGCTTTGTTGACTGTACAGAGCTTCTCCATCTTTGGCTGCAAAGAATACAATCAGTCTGATTTTAGTGTTGACCATCTGGTGATGTCCATGTGTAGAGTCTTCTCTTGTGTTGTTGGAAGAGGGTGTTTGCTATGACCAGTGCATTTTCTTGGCAAAACTCTATTAGTCTTTGCCCTGCTTCATTCTGCATTCCAAGGCCAAATTTGCCTGTTACCCCAGGTGTTTCTTGACTTCCTACTTTTGCATTCCAGTCCCCTATAATGAAAAGGACATCTTTTGGGGGTGTTAGTTCTAAAAGGTCTTGTAGGGCTTCATAGAGCTGTTCAACTTGAGCTTCTTCAGTGTTACTGGTTGGGGCATAGACTTGGATTACCGTGATATTGAATGGTTTGCCTTGGAAACGAACAGAGATCATTCTGTCGTTTTTGAGATTGCATCCAAGTACTGCATTTCCAACTCTTTTGTTGACCATGATGGCTACTCTTCTGAGGGATTCCTGCCTGCAGTAGTAGATATAATGGTCATCTGAGTTAAATTCACCCATTCCAGTCCATTTTAGTTCGCTGATTCCTAAAATGTCAACGTTCACCCTTGCCATCTCTTGTTTGACCACTTCCAATTTGCCTTGATTCATGGACCTGACATTCCAGGTTCCTATGCAATACTGCTCTTTACAGCATCAGATTTTGCTTCTATTACCAGTCACATCCACAGCTGGTTTTTGTTTTTGCTTTGGCTCCATCCCTTCATTCTTTCTGGAGTTATTTCTCCACTGATCTCCAGTAGCATATTGGGCACCTAATGACCTGGGGAGTTCCTCTTTCAGTATCCTATCATTTTGCCTTTTCATACTGTTCATGGGATTCTCAAGGCAAGAATACTGAAGTGGTTTGCCATTCCCTTCTCCTGCGGACCACATTCTGTCAGACCTCACCACCTTGACCCTCCCATCTTGGGTTGCCCCGTGGGCATGGCTTAGTTTCATTGAGTTAGACAAGGGTGTGGTCCTAGTGTGATTAGATTGATTAGTTTTCTGTGAGTATGGTTTCAGTGTTATCCTAGAACAACATAAGTGAGCTAAAATTGGCAACTCTGAAGTTTGAGAAAAACATTAAAAATGTAGGATTAAAAAATATTGTATCACATTATCAGAGGCACACTGAATTCAAAATACTTCAATCCTACATTTTCTAACTACGTAGATCAAGTCATAGAAGGTGCCTCTGAAGTGAGTGACAGGTATAGCTAATACTCATTTAGGAAAGCCTTTTTTTTGTTACACATTCCAGAAATGGGAAATAAATGACTCTGACGACTGGGCCAATTCAGTCCTTTTAAAAGTCAGTTTGCTCCAGTTTCATCCACCTCATTAGAACTGATTCAAATGTATTCTTTTCAATGGCTGAGTAACACTCCATTGTGTATATGTACCACAGCTTTCTTATCCATTTGTCTGCTAATGGACATCTAGGTTGCTTCCATGTCCTGGCTATTATAAACAGTGCTGCAATGAACACTGGGGTACAAGTGTCTCTTTCAATTCTGGTTTCCTTGGTGTATATGCCCAGCAGTGGGATTGCTGGGTTATAAGGCAGTTCTAGTGAAGTAAGCCAGAAAGAAAAACACCAATACAGTATACTAACACATATATATGGAATTTAGAAAGATGCTAATGATAACCCTGTATGCGAGACAGCAAAAGAGACACAAATGTAAAGAACAGACTTTTAGACTCTGGGGGAGAGGGAGAGGGTGGGATGATTTGAGAGAATGGCATTGAAACATGTATACTATCATGTAAGAACAAATCACTAGTCTAGGTTCGATACAGGATACAGGATGTTTGGGGCTGGTGCACTGGGATGACCCAGAGAGATGATATGGGGAGGGTGGTGGGAGAGGGGCTCAGGGTTGGGAATTCATGTACACCTGTGACGGATTCATGTCAATGCAGGGCAAAACCAATACAGTATTGTAAAGTAAAAAAAAAATAAAATAAATTTTAAAAAAGTCAGTTGGTTTCTATACCTTTAGAAACAAATAGATGAACCTAATCCAGTTATCAGATATTAGAACCACCTCTAATATATAAATAGATAACTAATAAGAAGCTACTGTATCATACAAGGAACTCTACTCAATACTCTGTAATGATATATACGGGAAAAGAACTTGAATAAGATTCAATATATGTATAACTGATTCGCTCTGCTGTACACTTGAAAGTAACACAACATTGTAAACCAACTATATTCATATAATTTTTTTAAAAATAATTTTTGTGATTTTTGCCATGGACCCTAGAAGGAGTTTTAAAAAACTGAGTGACATCAAGTGACTTCTTCTCCATTTCATTCACAGATTATTATTATAACCATGTCTCTACAACTGGACAGAATTAAAGCTGAAAATTGTTCTCATGACTTTTAAATATGGAATTTTTAAAAATACACAGGATTGACACTAAATACTGTCTTAGTCTAGCAGCAAATAATATTCATTCATGGATAGATGAACATGGGAGAGATAAATGCCCCTTCCTACTCACTAAGAGATACAATTCTAATAAAATTTTATATTTTCCTTGCTAAAGACTTATATTTATGTTGTGATCTATTGTGTACTAATCATAATTGCAACAATATAAAGACTCATATTTTTAACACATAGAAAAACTTAAATGTTCACAAGGAGTTTAAAAACTTAATTCCTATTCATATACATAATTTTGTTGCAACAAAATATGACACAATGATGAATAAGAGTTGCTTGCATAAGAACATATTTATATTAGAATAAAATTCAATGAAGTCACTGAAATTAGAACTATTAGTTCCAGGAAACAAAGTGTAATGTGAATGTCCAACTGTTAAGGGAAAGCTTTACAAGTATTTTATCAATCATGCTAGTGACTACTGAAGTCCTATAATATTTAGATTCTACTGGGTACATATTTAAAAAATAAAGAGTTTCATTGTAAAATCTCAATACTAAAATAAGAAATTATATAGTGGCTCAGTGGTAAAGGGTCCACCTGCAGTGCAGGAGACCCGGGTTTGATTCCTGGGTTGGGACGAACCCCTGGAGGAGGGCATGGTGACCCACTTTGGTATTCTTGCCTGGAGAATCCCCATGGACAGAGAAGCCTGGTGGGCTACCATCCATGACGTTGCAAAGAGTTGGATACAACTGAGCGACTAAGCACAGCACAGCATACTTTGCAACTGTTTAGACTTAATAAAGAACATTTTTTGAATGTCAACTTAAAAGTGCATAAAGCTACACTTACAAAAAAAATTATTTTAGGGAGGACTTGTGTGAAAGAGCTTGAAGACCATTACTGCAGCAACTATCTGGAGAGAGATACACAGTGTAGGCTGAAAAAAATCTGTGAGCCAAAGGAGACGATAAGGACAGGCAGGCATGACAGAATATTTCAAATATCCGAAGGGAATCACAGAGGATGATCCCTGAGTGAGAGGCAGTTTAGCTTCTCTGAAGAAAGGAGTAGAGAGAGGAAGAATGGAATGAAGGCCTAGAGAATTCTGAGCATTGAGGTAGAATGTTTGGACTTTGTTCTATAGACATTATGAAGCCATTCAAGGCTTTGGACTTGGGAAAGGAAGGCATGTAGCATTATTGAACAGACACAAAATAGGAAGCACATCGTTAGAACCTTTAGAAAGACAATACACAGTAGGGTCTTCATAATAAGAATAATGGAAAAGTATGGTTCCATTTTACAATTGTCTGTGATCCAAAGTGATCCTGGGAGGTTGTTGGGGTGTGTGTGTGTGTGTGTAGGGTCAGAGGCAGAGCCATGAAGATGTGGGTTTTCCTGCTCAGACTGCACAAGACACTGACAGCTGAGAGGGCCCACTAGGGTCCAGGGTAAGTCTCATTGGCAATGAGATCCATACCTGCACTCGGAAGAACCCCACTGTAATCACCACCTTGAAATTCTGAATAATTTTTTCACAAGGTATGACACATTTTCATGTCTCACTGGGCCTCACAAATTATGGAGCGAGTCCTGGAAGGGATGCCCTGATAATAGGGTCCCCACCCCCGCCCCAATCCTGTTCCATCATCTCCCTATAACCACTAGCCCTGATGGTGAGTGTATGTCCCACCAGTTTTTTCACTGAGCAGAGCCTTACATAGATTTAGGAGATCAGGAAAGGGCTCAGGGCTGGGAAAGATAAGAGGGAAAATTCACAGCAACCACCTGGGTCATGACACCTCTGTCCTCTCTGCAGGGTCACTGCCCACAGCTGTCCAGATGGCCATGTACACCTTCAGGGGAGCTATTCACTCAGCAGACATCACAGCTTTGTAGCATATTAGTACTCAGTTGAGTTCAGTCATTCAGTTATGTCTGACTCTTTGCGACCCCATGGACTGCAGCACGCCAGGCTTCCCTGTCCATCACCAACTCCTGGAGCTTGCTCAAACTCATGTCCAAGTTGGTGATGCCATCCAACCATCTCATCCTCTGTCATCCCCTTCTCCTCCTACCTTCAATCTTTCCCAGCATCAGGGCCTTTTCAAATGAGTCAGCTCTTTGCATCAGGTGGCCAAAGTATTACAGTTTCAGCTTCAGCATCAGTCCTTCCAATGAATATCGAGGATTGATTTCATTTAGGATGGACTGGTTGGATCGCCTTGCAGTCCAAGGGACTCTCAAGAGTCTTCTCCAACACCACAGTTCAAAAGTATCAATTCTTTGCCACTCAGCTTTCTTTACAGTCCAACCTCACAACCATACATGACTACTGGAAAAACCATAGCTTTGTCTAGATGAAACTTTGTTAGCAAAGTGATGCCTCTGCTTTTTAATAGGCTGTCTAGGTCAGTCATAGCTTTTCTTCCAAGTAGCAACTGTCCTTTAATGTCATGGCTGCAGTACTGCCCTTCCACAAATGCCAGGAGTGAGTTCTAAGGAAGCAGTGCCTTTCTCTAATTCATATGAGGTCATTATACAGAAAGTGTGCTTGCGGAGGAAGGAGCTTTCTGCTTCCCTCTCACTTAATGAGTGCCTCGCTGATACCCTCCAAAGGAAAAAAAATCTGCTTTTTTCTCTCTTCTCTTCTCTTCCTTCCTAATTTCCTTGAAAGTACACAGAATAAGAAATATTGTTCTAACAGTTGTCCTTTTGACTATATCACCTTATAGAAAGGTACACTAGGATCAGGGAGAGGATGTCTTTATGTTCCAATTAATAATACATTTTCCTTTTATTTAAGAATTAACTAGACTATGTGAGTGGGTTCAAGATAGACAAACCTGTCCTCAAAATAGCTCACTGGTATCCTATAATGAAGCTTCCCATGTGTCTCAGTGGTAAAGAATCCACCTGCCAAGCAGGAGACACAGGTTTGATCTCTGGGTCAGAAGATCTGTAGAAGGAAATGGCAACCCACTTCTATATTCTTGCCTGGGAAATCCTTACAGACAGAGGAGCCTGGGGGGCTACAGTCCACAGGATTGCAAGAGTTAGACACAACTTAGCAACTAAACAACAACAATCCTATAATGAACGAGGGCTTTTATGAAATGAACATACAGACACACGAACATGCACACACACATGCTTGAAAAAAAACAGCGCAAGTGGAGAGGAAAAATAAAACTCTTATATGTAATTTATTTTTTTTTTCTTATCACAAACTATTCTTTATGGGTTTTAAACCCACCAAGGGCTTAAATTTTCAGCAAATAAAGGTATGCAGTTTAACTCTAAAACTTAATTAAAAACCAACAGAAGTGACTTATTAGCTAACATGTATGGTGAAAGAAGCCACAGAACCCACACTCCTAGCATCTCAATCTGAGCCCAGTCACATCTCCGACCCAGGGTAGCTCTGACCCTGGAGCAGGCAGCTGCATCTCTGAGGGTGTTGAATCAAGGAAGCAAGAGATTTTGTGCACAAACAATTACCTTCTGAGAGTCAGAGCCAAATAGTCGGGAAATGTGACAGCCCCAACCTTGGACAACACAAATGCTGATTAGGTTGTCACTCAGGGGCTGGCTGTTTGTCACCAAAGTGCAGCCCACTCCCTACAAAGCAAAACAACTGAATGTAACAATCCTATCTAAGCCCTGCTGCTACAGCTAAGTCACTTCAGTCGTGTCCGACTCTGTGTGACCCCATAGACAGCAGCCCACCAGGCTCCCCCGTCCCTGGGATTCTCCAGGCAAGAGTACTGGAGTGGGGTGCCATTGCCTTCTCCAGTGCATGAAAGTGAAAAGTGAAAGAAAAGTCGCTCAGTTGTGTCTGACTCTGCAACCCCGTGGACTGCAGCCTACCAGGCTCCTCCATCCATGGGATTTTCCAGGCAAGAGTACTGGAGTGGGGTACCATTGCCTTCTCCTCTCTAAGCCCTAGATATTTAATAAAATAATTGTCTTTAAAATAGTAAGACACATTTGGGTCAAGATAAAATCAAACTTATGGTTACCAGGCGGGAAGTAGGGGGAGGGATAAGTTGGGAGATTAGAATTGACATATACACACTACCATATGTAAAATAGATAACTATTATTAATAAGAATCTTTTGTATAGCACAGGGAACTCTACTCAATACTCTGTAATGACCTAGACATATGTATATGTATGACTAATTCTTTCTGCTGTACACCTAAAACAAAACTCTGTAAATCAACTATACTCCAATAAAAAATTAATTTAAAAAACATAAAATCAGGTGAAGAGACATCCTATTTTTTGAATTAAAATAACCAAGAAAATTTAAAATACCAAAAAAACTGAAGTTCTACAAAATGTCAAAATTAAGAACAAACAAAAAGGACTATCTTCTAATAGAATCAAGTTGGAAGGAAGACAGTCAATCATGTCATTAGAAAGGATCTCCATTGATCGTAACACTGATGGTGCCAGCCTGAGAAGCAACGCATCCCGCGAGATTTGCCCTCTGAAGCAGAGGAGGGAAGGACCTGGCTCCACCCAAGAACCCCAGGTTCAAGTACCAAGTACATCGGCAGCCCAGCCGGTCTTTGCTAATAGAGGTGCCTTTCTGCGTGTGATCAAGTTGAGTATTCTGTTAGGAAACATGGTGGAAGGTAACAGAGCACACCCTGGACTTGCAACTTTCTCACATAAAGCACAGACCACAGCCACACTGTTTTGGAAGACCCAAGTTAACTGCCCCCCAATAAGCCTGTAACCTCAGTAATAATCACCACATCATTAATGATTCTTTTTCTTTCAAGATATGTAGAATTAGTAACAAGTGACAGTTACCTATAGTTTTCACATCAGTTTTACCATCTAGGTGTCCCTCTGTCTAGAAAACAAATTATACCTGTTGCAACAGCAATGGGCAGACAGTGATTTACAAATTCCTGTGGGAATTACTAGGGGAGAGGGGGAGGTGGGCACACACATGGGGATTATTAGTGTTTCATATACTGCTTCTAATCGGAGAATGACCGAGCACCCCAAACTCTTAAAGGCAGAAAATCTCATGTTAGGTCAGCATTTAACACAAGATTAACTTCCCAATAAATGCAGAAATTAGACTATATCCTCAACCCAACCTTTCTAGCTTCAGGAACCATGGGTATACAAGCAGAAACAACCCTAATGGAATCTAGTTTTTCCATATCTCTAAAGCCTTAAAAATGTTAGTTCTCTTCAAATAGTTATCCTACCACCATTCTTCATAAATAGTATGAGAGGAAAAAGCCTTATGCATAAATCCATTCAGGCAGGTAAGTAAAGTCACTCAGTCGTGTCCGACTCTTTGTGACCCCATGGACTGCAGCCCACCAGACTCCTCAGTCCATGAGATTCTCCAAGCAAGAATACTGGAGTGGGTTGCCATTTCCTTCTCCAGGGGATCTTCCCGACCCAAGGATTGAACCCCGGTCTCCCGCATTGGAGGCAGATGCTTTAACCTCTGAGCCACCAGGGAAGTCCTATTCAGGCAGGGCTACATACATTACAGAAAACCTGAAACACTCAATAAATCCAAAAAGAAGGACATGATTCACTGAGTTACAAACTCTAAGATCTATTTGCACCATTAAATGAATTAACGGTAGGAAGATGTGTATGGAAAGTCAAAATACAGGAAGAAAATGTAAAATCTTAATAGTTGAGGAAGATGTCTACTAAAATAAGACTAAAAACTATAGCACATCAAAATGTTGCCATTGATTACCACAAGGTGGTGGTATCAAGGATGGTTTTCATTTCTTTTTTATACTTTTCTATATTTTCCAATTTCTTAAAATGAATAATGTACAATCAGGGGAATTAGTTGAAGAACTTCTTTAAAAAGAATCTTCAGTAATGTACCATTTGTTAAAGCAGCAGTAATTTTAGGCTAAGCCATCAAAAATGCATTTTTCACATTGTATTTTCCCATAAGTGCTCCTATTTTACTGCATTATGTGAATCTGCGGTATCTTTTGAGATTATTCAACTCAGCTAAAGAGACAAGAAAAGCAAATAAAATGATGGCATGCATAAGCAATATAAGGCATAGAAAGTGACTTAGCAAGTAGCTTGTAAGGCACTGGATAGACTCAGTACAGATTAAGTACAGACGATGATTAAGCAAGTGGCCTGCGAGGCATGGACAAAAATCATAGCATGTGCTATATACTGACAGTAAGTTAGAAACCCATAATGCTAAAAATACACAGAAAATGGAATACATTGTTCCATTATTGTTCAAGTTCATTCGAGTTTTTCTGTAAGACCATATGGAAAAACCCAGATGAACTTTTTGGCACAAATGTAAATATTAGTCAAAGCTAGGAATGGATGGACAGATGGAGTCAAGAGCTGACAGCTAGGTCATCCCTGACATCAATCACCCATTTCCACCTCCTCCCCCTCCTCCAGTCTTGCCTGGTAGGTACTTGCATGGAGGTCCTACTCAGCATGCACATGGAAAGGGAAATGTTTTCTTCCAGTCTGGTCTCAAGACGAGTAGGAGACTGGGATCGACATATATACACTATTGATACTATGTATAAAACAGATAATTAATCAGAACTCAGAGGACACTACTCAGAGCTCCACGGTGACCTAGATGGGAAGCAAGTCCAAAAAAAGAGGGGATATAATATAGCTGATTCACTTTGCTGTACAGTAGAAACTAACACAACACTGTAAACAACTATACTCCAATAAAAATTTTTTAAAAAATGATACTTGAGATAGACTCTAGTTTGAGATTGAATGTTAATTCACCCAGTGAACCTATCAGCAGTCAAAAACCAAGACTGGACCTAGGTCAGGAATAAATAAATAGTTTGTGTAGACTACTCCTTTACAAACTTAATGGAATTAAACAAGGTAGAGCGGAGTTTAGAATATGGAGGGTAAGCATTGTGGGAAAAGGATATGTGTACAGATGGGTTTATTTGTAAACCATGAGACTTCCCCAGTTGGGATGGCTGTGAGAGGGGCCATTTCTCAATTTATCCTACAGCTGCAAGCTCTCTGGTCCTTGGACAGTCTCAAGAAGATGAGGACCTGAAATTATTCTTGTTGTAAATACATCACTGACCAACTGGATACTTTATGAGAAATAATTCTCAACCCATGACTCCCCCACACTAATATATTTCATTGTCATTATTCCTTTGAAAATCACTCAAGCTTATCAGGATTTAATCATTCCATGAAGAAATTCTCCCTCCCCTTTCCCTCTATGACTATAAAACACATTTCCTCACCAATGACCATGGTTGAGTGAAGGCAATATCAGAGTGAAGAGGATTATTTACTTTGAATCCACTTAGCTCAGCTGCTTCTCTCCCCAGAATAATTCTGAAATGTTGAATATCTACCACAGTTAATAATCTTCCCTGCATTAGAAAACAAAGCAATACACAAAACACTCCAAGGTTCAAGATATGCTGCAGGTCTGCTATCATATTCTATATAAAAAGTATCCTGGAAACAGCAATGAGGTAGCCTTGGCTGGAATTTTCAGATGCCTCTGCTTGGAGTCTGGTTAATTGCAAAAAGTGTTAGTGACTTTCACTGGTAGACAGAAATGGAACACTGCCTGCCATATCAGTAAACAAAGGATGTCACAATCATCAGCAGTTGCAGCACTCCAACAGGCGCTGATAAGCCCTGAAGGAACTCACGAAGGAAAAGAATACCTGCCATGGAGCAGCTTTAGACGCAGCCATTCCCCAAGGTGAGCCCTGAGGAAACTCAGGATGTGAAAAACAAAGGATACTGGCCCCTGAGAAGAGCTGAGGTGCAGGTGCACGTGAAAGGAATGATTTAGTGAGTCCAGACTCTACTATCACCCCATATATAGAAAACTGATAACTTCCTTCGCTTGGGATATATGGTTTTCCTTAATTAACAATAAATTTTTGACATTCAGACTACCTGTCCAGTGTTGCAAAACTTTTATATAATCTGGTTCCCCACCTTGCCTCCTTGGAATTCTTTCAGGGTTTCTTGAGACGCTGCCTCCAGGGCCTGAAGTCCTAAAAATTCCTGTAATATGGAACTAGCCTTGTAAAACCACACACTCCATGTAATATGGAACTAAGGCAATGGTACCCCACTCCAGTGTTCTTGCCGGAAAATCCCATGGATGGAGGAGCCTGGTGGGCTGCAGTCCATGGGGTCGCGAAGAGTCGGGCACGACTGACAGACTTCACTTTCACTTTTCACTTTCATGCATTGGAGAAGGAAATGGCAACCCACTCCAGTGTTCTTGCCTAGAGAATCCCAGGGATGGGGGAGCCTGGTGGGCTGCCATCTATAGGACCACACAGAGTCTGACACGACTGAAGTGATTTAGCAGCAGCAGCAGCCTTCCTCTCCAATATAACTGTCAGTGGGAAAAGTGCTTTGAGTAGGGAATTACTTAAAAACAAAACAACAAAAAAAAAAGCACCAGAAACTTTCATTCCTAACAGCAAATATCTACATTTTTACAACTGGGTCAAAGTCTTTTCTTTGACAATTTCTCCAGCGTGGGGTTCACACAACCTTTGTGACACAGGTTGCAACTCTGAGCAACTCTCATGCAACTTCTGAGGGGGACAGAGTAAAGGGACAAAGTAGGTAATTAAATAGTTAATCCCACTAGGGAACTGTAAGAAAACATATGGAAGACCTCTGTAAGTTAATGATCACTTTAGAAAGCAGGTTCGCTTAACCACAAAACCAAGCAGGCTTGCTTACAACAAGCCATGCAGCACAAGAATGAGTTATGCCCCCAAACAATAAAACACTGGTGGCATGAGACCCACATCCTGCCCGGGGAGCTTAGTAAGTTAATGGCCCTTAGGACACACTCTCTGCACACATAAAACACAATAATTTATGGAAAGGTGACATTTCAAAGTGAAAGAACCTCATTGTACTGAAACCTGAAATAATTTTTCCATAGTGCCAATGATATTCCAGCTTCACCATGGAGGGACAAGAAAACGCCACTGCCAACATGGAGGGAGAGGTGATGACGGAAGCATGATGTCTGCTCAAAACTGAGGGAGAGAGCCGTCTTCTTCCCTCCCCACTTTTCTTGTGATTATAAACCTGTAGTCCACTAAGTTCTTGGTGCCGCTGGCCCTCTTGTAAGCCTCACAAGCATCTTATTTAAGAAGTCACTTCTTATCCATCAGTTTGTCTCTTGAATTCTTTCTATGCTGAGACATAAAAGATGGGTGCTCTTCTGAGCTCCCCAAAACATAACCTAATGGTTTCACTTCCATGCATGCTCCCCACGTCCAGCTTCCTTAAAGTGGAGCAAGATTGTAGAAAACGTTAAGCACAAACAGAGCAACCTGAAACCTTCTGGATTTTAATGAAGTTCCAATTAGCTTTTGTAACTGTCTCAGAAGTTTCTTTTAACAGGGTCATCTGTGGACTAGCAGTATCACCGTCAATTGGGAGTTGGAAATGCAAGGTCTCAGGCCCCACCCAGACCTGCAGAATCAGATCTGCCTTCTAATACCATCTCTGGGTGATTTGTATGTATATTAAAATCTGATTAGCACTGATGTAGCCTTTACATATGTCAGTAGCAGTTTTTAAAGAGATCTATCCATGCTTCTTTCTGCCCTCATATTTTACAATATTATGTACTATTTAACTGAATTATGTAATTATAACAAATAAGCATAACTGGCATTAACAAGTTTGGGAGAATATACAACTGATTCTTTGGAGGTATTTAACTCACCCAGTGGGAGGGGACATGGTGGTGTGGTTAGCTGAGGGCTCATCACACTGTGGGCACCGTTTTGGATGTCTGACAGAGGAGACAGTTTTTATTAATTCAGAGAGTAGTTTAAAGGTAGACAGTTTAAAACCACCAGTACTGGGACTTCCCAATGGTTCAGCAGTTAACACTTCGCTCTTCCAACACAGAAGGCACAGGTTCCATCCCTGGTTAGGGAACTAAGATCCTACATGCCACATAGTGCGGCCAATAAAAATAAATAAATAAAAGCACCAGTTTTGTTGTTCAGTTGCTAAGCTGTGTCTGACTCTTTGCCACCCCCATGAACTGCAGCATGCCAGACTTCCCTGTTCTTCACTATCTCCCAGAGTTTGCTCAAATTCATGTCTATTGAGTCGGTAACGCTATCAAACTGTCTCCTCCTCTGCCACTCTCTTCTCCTTTTGCCAGTACTGCCAGCACCGATACTGCCATTGTAATTACTATTCACTGATGAATTTTCGCAAGTTGTTTTTAACCCTAATGACACCATAGGAGGGTGTTCAAGGTAGACACTGTGCTTTTGCTTTTGCCAAGCATCTCCAATTCTCCAGCTTCCAGACACCTGCCAAGATGGCTCTGTCTGGCCCACGTGTGGCTGGGGGCAGGAGGCTCCTAGAGTCAATGAATTGTGAGGACTAATACATGTCATTTCCAGCAAGAGCATGTAATGTTTAGCAGGAGACCCTCCACAGAACTCTCTTTCCCTTTGGTAAAGAGACCAGCAGCATCAAAGGTACTCAGCAAGCAAGGAGACACCACTGACATTCTGAGATTCTGGGGTTTACTGCAGCAGAACATAGCCCATTCTGACCAAGACAGTATTCTTTCCCTGAGTGTATACTTAGCTGTAATTTGGTGACTGGGATGGTTAACTATGTGTCAATTTGATTGGGCTAAGGGATGCCCATATCACTGGTAAAGCATTGTTTCTGGGTGGTGTCTGTAAAGGTGTTTCTGGAGGAGACCAGCATTTGAATCATCAGACTGAGTAAAGACATTGCCCACACCAAAGGGGTTGGGTATAAGGCAATCCTTGGGTCTCTGTATAGAACAAAAAGGCAGAGAAGGGTAAATTCTTGCTCTCTCTGTGAGATGACTTTCATCTTCTCTTGCCCTCACACATTGGAGCTCCTTGTTCTCAGACCCTCAGATTCAGGCTGAATCACACCACTGGCTTTCAGATGGCAGATTGTATAACAGAAGTTCTCAGCCTCCTTAACTGTGTGAGCCAAATCCTATAATAAATCTCCCCTTACATCTATCTATATATAGCCTATTGGTTCTGTCTCTCTGGAGAACCCTGACTACATTATAGAATTTAGACAATAAAAGGTGTGAAACATGACAAATAATAAAACCTCAATGATTCAAATAAGTGTTTAACAAAGGGAGAATCTTTATTGGCCTACAAATGTTTAAATCTGTGACTCTCTATGGTTAAACAGGATGAAGTGGAGGGTGGTGGTATTAGGAGAATCTGTTTAATTCTCTTTATTAAATCCACTAAGGAGATTCTAAAGCCAGACACAGAAACAGAAAAGAAGAAATATTTCCATTACTACAGTTTATAGCATGGACTACCCTCTCCATACTCACCACCTATGATTACAAAAAACCACCTCACAGTAAATATAAAAGGTAGTTAAATCCTTTACTAAGGAAATGTGAAATCTAAAAATGTGCTAAATAAAAAGGTGACTGACAAGTTAAAGGCACAAAGAACCCAATAAAGAGAATAATAGAAATGATTCATATATAAGGTAAAAATAAATTTAAGACTTTAAATGTTATGTTATTATAACTGAGCAGGACCCTGTGGGTTCCTCTGCCAAGTTCACAGTTAATCTCCTTTTATCTAAACCTTTATTCCTTTTCTTGTTAAAAGGTTGTTCTCCAAGAGGAGCCTCAAAGAAAGTTGCTGCCGAGGAGGATTCCATGGGGCCTCGGATTGGGAGGCAAGCCTTCCCCCAGATCCTCCTCTCAGAGATACTTTGTTGTTGTTCAGTCGCTCGGTCATGTCGACTCATGGACTGCAGCGTGTCAGGCTTCCGTGTCCTTTACCATCTCCCAGAGCATGCTCAAACTCATGTCCATTGAGTTGGTGATGCCATCCAACCATCTCTTCCTCTGTTGTCCCCTTCTCCTTCTGCCTTCAGTCTTTCCCAGCATCAGGGTCTTTTCCAATGAGTCAGCTCTTCACATCAGGTGGCCAAAACTATTGGAGCTTCAGCATCAGTCCTTCCAGTGAATATTCAGGATTGATTTCCTTTAGGATTGACTGGTTTGACATCCTTGCTGTCCAAGAGATTTTCAAGAGTCTTCTCAAACACCACAGTTCAAAAGCATCAATTCTTTGGGGTTCAGCTTTCTTTACGGTCCAATTCACATCCATACATGACTAGAAAAACCATAGCTTTGACTAGACATACCTTTATTGACAAAGTAATATTTCTGGTTTTTAATATGCTATCTAGGTTTATCACAGCTTTTCTTCCAAGGAACAAGCGTCTTTTAATTTCATGACTGCAGTTACCATCTGCAGTGATTTTGGAGCCCAAGAAAATAAAGTCTCTCACTGTTTCCATTGTTTACCCATCTATTTGCCACTGAAAGTGAAAGTGAAGTCAAAAGTGAAGTCGCTCAGTGTCCAACTCTTTGCGATCCCATGGACTGTAGCCTACCAGGCTCCTCCGTCTGTGGGATTCTCTAGGCAAGAATACTCGAATGGGTTGCCATTTCCTTCTCCAGGGGATCTTCCTGACCCAGGGATCGAACCCGGGTCTCCCGCATTGGAGGCAGATGCTTTAACCTCTGAGCCTGAAGTACCTAGATAATAATGTACATTTCCTGAATTGTTTTTGTAGAGGTAAAAAAACCTCCCTTCTCCAACAAATAGAAGATATTAATTACTTGATGGCCAGGAGTACTAGCCCCAGGCCTCCTGGAGCCCAAGGACTGATAATGCTAACCTCTGTGACACCACCCGGTACCTCACCATCAGCCAGCCCAGGAGAACTGCACTGCCACACGGCTCGCACTCGCGGTTTTATGGTGCTGTGATTAGTATCCAGATTGTCTTTAGTCAATCATCCCGACTCAGGGTCCTTCCTGGTGGCACACGCATTGCTCAGCCAAGACGGATGCCAGTGAGGATTCTGGGAGGTGGTGGGACATGTGGCATCTCCTTTTGACCTTTCCTGAATTCTTCTGGTTGGTGGTGGTTTATTAGTTCTGTGCTCCTTACTGGGACCTTCTGTCATAAAATAACTCACGCAATGAGTTACTATGGTGTCTGGCCAAGGTGGGCGGGTTCCGTCAGTGTGCTTCCCCTGTCTTTCCTATGAAGTGTGCGGCAGAATGCTGAAACGGCAGCAGGTGGAATCTTCATTTAGTTTATAGACAAGACATGGCTGTTCTGTGTCTGTGCCTGCTCGCTCAGTCACGTCTGACACTTTGCAACCCCATGGACTGTAGCCCACACAGGCTCCTCTGTCCAAGGGATTCTCCAGGCAAGAATACTAGAATGGGTTGCTATTTCCTCCTCTAGGGAATCTTTACCACCCAAGGGTATGGCCAAATTCGGTCAAAGACTTCTTTTGTCCTAACATATCACTCTTTAGTGTGGCTATGTATGATAGGGACAAAGTAGATGATTAGTTAATCCACCTAGGCGACTATAAGTAGAAAAAATATGAAAGACCCCAGTAAGATAATGATTATTCAAGAGAGCAGGTTTGCTTAACCACAAAAACCAAGCTGGCTCGCTTAGCAACAAAACCATGCAGCAGAAGCACGAGGCATGCCCCCAAACGATGAAACAATGGCGGCACAACGAGACCACAGCCTGCCCAGTGAGCTCAGCAAGTTAATGATCCTGAGGACATGCTCTCTGCACACATGAAAAATAGTCATTTGTGGACCCAGCTTGACGCTGAAGGGAGAAAACTCCCGTGCTCAACCTGGAGGAGGAGCTGATGATGAAAATATCACGTCTACTCAAGAAAGTCAAAGCAGTTCTCCTCCCTCTCCCCATTTTTCCTTTGATTATAAAACTGTAGCCCAGTAGTTTTCAGGGCACAGCACCCCCTTGCCCACCCACTTGTAGACCTCACAAGTGTCCTATTCTAATGAATCACTTCTTATCACTTTGCCTCTTGCTGAAATATTTTCTGTGCTGAGACATAAAGGACTATGGTATTGGAGCTCTTTGGAACCCCCAAAACAACACCCAACAGTTTCAGTTGTGGGGAAACCATAGCTCCCACTCACCTCAAAATGCCTAAATAATGCCATAATTATCAAAGACCTGAGAATTGTTATAAGAACATGTTTGGTTAAATTGGGTCAGTTAAAACATAAAATAGTTCTAAGTTTCAAATCAAGAAAGCAGGCTAATAGAGATAAACAAGGAAAGCATAGGAAGTTAAAAATAAATCCAGTTATTAAAAGATTATAATAGTTAAAATAGAAAATGCAAAGTACAAATGAAAACTCTGAATTCAAATCACAAAATCAACAAATGTTTCAGATAAACAACATCAATGAATAATATTAGTGACAAAAGTCACAAACAAGTCTTTAGGATGAATAAAAGATAACAGTGTTGAGAAATGAAATATTTCCTGCCATATCAGTAAACAAGAATGTCACAGTCATCAGTAACTGCACTCCTCCAAAGTAAGCTGTTGAGACCTGATGGGACCTCAGGAAGCAAAAGAATACCTGCCATACAGCAACTATCAGACTATAGCCACTCCCTACAGTGAGCCTTGGGAAAACTCAGGGTGTGAAACTCAGGATACTGAGCCTAGATAGCTGAGGTATGCATATCAAAGGAATGATTTCAGTGAGCCCAGACTCTTGAAACTTCCCATACTTAGAAAAGTGCTAAATTTTGTGCTAAAGTCCTTAATTTTGGATATCTGGTTTTCTTTAAAAAAGTCATCTTTTCATATTGTGACTACCTACCCTTTGTTGCAAAACTTCTATATAACCTGCCCCCTACCCCTCACCACATCAGAGCAGTTCTCTCAGGGTTACCTGAGATGCTACCCCTCAGGTTGAAGTCCTAAAAATTCCCACTGAAAAAACACAAGTCCCAACTTTTAGGTTGTGAATATTTTTTAAAGTCCATAATGTCTATAAAAATAACAACAACAAAAAACCCCACAATGAACTAAAAACAAAACACAATGAGCTATTAAAACGTAAATAAAGTTGTAAAGTTGAAAGCATAAATTAGAATAACAAAATGAACTGAAGTTATCTAAAACTATGGTATGTGGCAGTTGGAAATATGTTCATAAATTCTTTCATGCTCCCTTCACAAGGTATAGCTTAATTTCTCTTTCCTTGAGTGGGCTGAACATTGTGATTCACTTCTAATGAACAGAATGAAGCCAAAGTGATGGTGTGTGACTTCAGACCTGGTCGTGGAAATATTCAGGGCCTACTGCCTTGTTTTCTGGGATCTCTGGCTCTGGCAGAAGCAGCAGCCACATTGTGAGGATACCCCAGCAGCCCTATGGAAAGGTCTGCACAGCAAGGGAAGCAGCCCTGTGATGAGTCATCTCAGAAGCAGCTCTTCTGGGACCAGCCAGGGCTTCAGACACTGCAGCCTTGACCTGACATCTCTACTGCGACCTCATGAGAAACTGAGCCAGAACCTCTCATCTAAGCCTCTCTCAGACATCTGACTCTCAGAAACTGGATGAGAAGATAAGTATTTATTTTAAGTTACTAAATTATAGGTTATATGTAAAGCAGAAATAGATAATGAATACAAACTGTTAGACCTATTTTTTAAAATAAGCAAATACATCATCTATAGACATTAGAAAGTAGTCAAACAAGGTGTGTTCTAACAGGACCCTCTCATTCAAGACAGAGTGGATCTCAAAGCATGAAATTCCCAGAGGAGCTCTCTGAGGATGATCTTACTCTTGACCTTTGGGCAGAGAAGCCCTGGCAACTGTCCCTTATCCAGGACCTACCAATTAGAACAGACTCATCCTGTCTGCAAACGTGTGAGGACTCAGTATAGAACCTAACTCACATGTCATTCTGGCTTACTGGACCCAGTTCACACTGGCTTGTGAAAGAAGACTGTAAATTTTCAGGAATTCTGCATGTCAGCTATTAACTAAAACCACGAAATCATTATGAAAAAGTAAATTACATAAAATTAAATAAGCTATATTACAGAAATAGGTAATAAATACTGAATATTCATCACATCCTAATTATTTTACTACTTTATGCTATTAGCTAGTTTGTGTGTTCAGTTCAGTTCAGTTCAGTCGCTCAGTCGTGTCCGACTCTTTGCGACCCCATGAATCGCAGCACGCCAGGCCTCTCTGTCCATCACCAATTCCCAGAGTTCACTCAGACTCACGTCCATTGAGTCCATGATGCCATCCAGCCATCTCATCCTCAGTCATCCCCTTCTCCTCCTGCCTCCAATCCCTCCCAGCATCAGGGTCTTTTCCAATGAGTCAACTCTTCATAGGGGGAGGGGGAGAGTCCAACTCTCACATCCATACATGACCACAGGAAAAACCATAGCCTTGACTAGACGGACCTTAGTCAGCAAAGTAATGTCTCTGCTTTTGAATATACTATCTAGGTTGGTCATAACTTTTCTTCCAAGGAGTAAGCGCCTTTTAATTTCATGGCTGCAGTCACCATCTGCAGTGATTTTGGAGCCCAAAAAAACAAAGTCTGACACTGTTTCTACTGTTTCCCCATCTATTTCCCATGAAGTGATGGGGCCAGATGCCATGATCTTCGTTTTCTGAATGTTGAGCTTTAAGCCAACTTTTTCACTCTCCTCTTTCACTTTCATCAAGAGGCTTTTTAGTTCCTCTTCACTTTCTGCCATAAGGGTGGTGTCATCTGCATATCTGAGGTTATTGATATTTCTCCCAGCAATCTTGATTCCAGCTTGTGTTTCTTCCAGTCCAGCGTTTCTCATGATGTACTCTGCATATAAGTTAAATAAGCAGGGTGACAATATACAGCCTTGACGTATTCCTTTTCCTATTTGGAACCAGTCTGCTGTTCCATGTCCAGTTCTAACTGTTGCTTCCTGACCTGCATATAGATTTCTCAAGAGGCAGGTTAGGTGGTCTGGTATTCCCATCTCTCTCAGAATTTTCCACAGTTTATTGTGATCCACACAGTCAAAGGCTTTGGCATAGTCAAGAAAGCAGAAATAGATGTTTTTCTGGAACTCTCTTGCTTTTTCCATGATCCAGTGGGTGTTGGCAATTTGATCTCTGGTTCCTCTGCCTTTTCTAAAACCAGCTTGAACATCAGGGAGTTCACGGTTCATGTATTGCTGAAGTCTGGCTTGGAGAATTTTGAGCATTATTTTACTAGCATGTGAGATGAGTGCCATTGTGCGGTAGTTTGAGCATTCTTTGGCATTGCCTTTCTTTGACATTGCCTTTCTTTGGAATTGGAATGAAAACTGACCTTTTCCAGTCCTGTGGCCACTGCTGAGTCTTCCAAATTTGCTGGGTACTGAGTCTATATGGTAGAAATTCTGACTAATGGTCCAACACTGCACACTTCTCCCCAGCTGCCTGTGTAGTGGGATCACACTGATAGCTGGAAATCAGCCACAATGGGAAAATTTACACCCTGGGAATTGGTAAATGCTACAAACCAGGACTTTGTTTTTTTTTTAATTGTCTATTCTTTAGAAAATAATGATGAAGAGATTACTAATGCACATTGAAGTGTATCATTTCTATACTGGCTACATTTTAATAGCACAAATTCTCCCAGTATTAAAAAAGATTTATCCAATTCACCTTGGAAGAATGAATGAGGGTCTAACACATATCTTTACTGTTTCACTTTTGTCTTTCTATTAAAGTAAATGAAAATATCGAACAATACTCATTCATCTGTCAGTTGTAACCACAGGTTGACTATGGATACAAAAAAATTGTCAAAAATGAACATAAACCTGCTATGAAAATCCATTGACTTTATAGAATTGATGTAAAAGACTGTATATTTCACTGTAAAATGCATGCTACACATCCTTTATATCAGTACAATTTTCAAAAATGTTTCATTTTTATAAGAACATATTTCATTTTATAAGAACAGTCAGGCTTTAAACATTTACTAGCATACCACTGACACTAACTCATGCTGCCTACAATATGTAAGTTATTTTTCTTAATAATAAACCAACACTGTATGGCAGGGACCGTGCTGAGGGGCAGGGATATTCGGGTATCTCTTGTTTGGTGTCAGGAGCAGGAGTGCATGAACAAGGCAGGAGAACTAGGCATCTAGTCTCCAGCCCGATGGATCTACAGGATTCATCCAGATCTGCAAGACGGAGAGCTTGTGACAGAAGCTATTTTCACAGGGGAAAGGTTTAGGAGGTCAGTTTTACTGTGACCTCAACCGTAACTGAAGCAGCGAGGTCAAATGTAAATGACAGGTGAGCATCACACACAAATATTGCATCTTACACCCTTTGCTTCACAACCCAGCTCCTACCCTGACAAGGCACGAAGCCTGGTAGATGCTTGATAAATATTTGGCAAAAACCTGCATTAAAATAAAGATGCAGTGAGAGTTGCTTTCATTTTATAACTGAAAACTGTACACAACTGACAGGGACTTCCTATAGGCACTTCAGGGATGTCTAGGGAGGTAGCCTTGACAGTTACAGCCAGAGTTAGTCTTAAGTGACTGGAAAATATACAAAAAGAAGACTGTTCTTGGTGCAAATGAGCCTAAGTCGATTTGGATACTCAAAACCTTTGGATTCTTTGGATGGCCTTTAACCATAAGAGGGGACAGACCTAGAGGGGCTTGTACCAGGGGCCATGGTACAGTGGCAGGAAAGCTCCTCTCAATTAGAAGCAAATGTCATCACCCACAAGTTCACACAGTCATACACCTGTTTTGCACACTGGTCATGTCCTCAGTCTTTGATTATATTACCCTCTCCTGGCAAAGGTGCCTGTAAAACTTTCTAGGTCAAACTGGACCTTTACTCATTTCACAAATGAAAAACTACTCCTAACATCCCTTGTGCTTTAGCAAACCTTTTAGGATTGATCTGGCTGGTGATAAATAAAATTCAGCCATGCTCTGGCTAATGAATTCTTTGTTAGTTGCTTCTATAGAACTCCAAAGCTTCTGACTAAGAAAATTTGGCTGTTACCTAGATTCTCCAAGATACAAACAAAGGAATCATAGTCTTCACTGCAGTATTTAATATGGACAATATACAATACCAAATATATTAAAACCCAAAAGTTTTGATATTCATCTGTTCTTAAAACTGGAAATATCATTTTTGCATTTGTATATATTTGATCTCTTAGCCAAACAAACAAAAAAGCATATATAATAACCTCCAGTTTTCATTTCCTTATGGCTCAGCTAGTAAGAATCCACCTGTAATGTGGGAGACCTGGGTTTGATCCCTGGGTTTAGAAGATGCCCTGGAGAAGGGAAAGGCCACTCACTCCAGTATTCTGGTGTGGAGAATTCCATGGACTGTATAGTCCATGGGGTCGCAAAGAGTCAGATACAACTGAGCGACTTTCACTTCACATCAGTCTTCATTTTAATGAGTGAACATAACCACATTAAGAGGTTCAGGTACTGCTGTTGCTGCTAAGTCACCTCAGTCGTGTTCGACTCTGTGTGACCCCACAGACGGCAGCCCACCAGGCTCCCCCGTCCCTGGGATTCTCCAGGCAAGAACACTGGAGTGGGTTGCCATTTCCTTCTCCAATGCATGAAAGTGAAAAGTGAAAGTGAAGTTGCTCAGTTGTGCCCGACTCTTAGTGACCCCATGGGCTGCAGCCTACTAGGCTCCTCCATCCATGGGATTTTCCAGGCAAGAGTACTGGAGCTGGGTGCCATTGCCTTCTCCAGTTAGGTACTAATAAAATGTAAAAACTGTTCAATTTGAATACCACACCTAGGCTCTCACACACAAGGAACTTCTATGGAAACAAGGTATAACTCAAGCTAGTGAAGTCGCTCAGTAGTGTCCGACTCTTTGCAACCCCGCGGACTGTAGCCCACCCAGCTCCTCTGCCCATGGGATTCTCCAGGCAAGAATACTGGAGTGGGTTGCCATTTCCTTCTCCAGGGGATCTTCCCGATCCAGGGATCGAACCCAGGTCTCCTGCATTGCAGGCAGACGCTTTAACCTCTGAGCCACCAGGGAAGCTAAGGCTGGCATTAATATTGTACTCGGAGCTCTAAGACTGGGAATAAGACATGATGTTCCAATCTCCTTTGCTCTCACTGCAGTAGATCTCAGCTTCACTTCTGATGTCTCACCAATAATACAATTTTATTCAAACTGGAGCCCTTGGGTGGAGCTGTCAGCCACTCTCTCCAGCATCCTAGGATGGCTATTTTTCATTTATTATTTCCTGGGGAGAGAAAGAATCTCTCTTGAATGTCAACAATTTTGATGGTTTCTCACTGCAGGAGAAAAGTGGATGAATTATTCTAGAGAAAATGCTTTCTTTTATCTTGGTGATATTTGTGAAAGGCCTGGCACTTCCAAGAAAGTGGTTGCTATTTTCTGGGGCTTTATCCTCTAGACAATATTATGTTCAGAGTTTCATTGATTTAAGTCAGGTATTATCCTCCAGGAAGAAGATATTTTCAGGAAGAGTTCTGAAAACACCAGCTTTTCAGTTGAGCTTTCCCCTTCACTGTGTCCTGTCTAAAGAATGTACAAAGGACCTTTCTAAGATTTTTCTGAGTGGTCCAGGACAAGGCTAGGGCAGGGTGGTGCAGCAGTTCAAAGCATGAGCTCCCTGTGGCTGTGTGGATCAAAAATGTCGCCTGCCATATCAGTAAACAAAGGATGTTGCAGCCATCAAGCCACCAGCCATTGTGGCTGCCCCTGATGGGATTCAGGAGGAGAAAAACAGGATACGGTCAGGGATAGCTGAGATGCATATCAGAGGAATGACTTCAAAGAGCCCATACTCTTGCATCTTCCCATACATAGAAAAGTGCTAAATTCATTAACTTGCGATGTCAGGTTTTTCTTTAATTAATGGTAATCCTTTGATATTTTGACTTTCTGTTTTTCAGTTGCAAAAACTCCCATATATCCCGGCTCCTCCCTCACCTCTTTGGAGCAATCCCATAGTGCCATCTGAGAGGCTGCCTCCTGGGCTTAAGTTCTCAGAAAGCCTACCAAATAAAACCTAATTCTCAGCTTTGAGGTTGTGCTTTTCTTTTTCAGTCAACAGCTGTACAATCTCCAACTGTGGGAACCAGGGCACCTCTTCCTTACCCTTTTAAGCCTTCACATTCTCGCTTTTAAATTTGGTGTAAGAGAACCCACATCAAAGGATGACTGTGAGGGTTAGATGATGTAGCTCTTTAGAGAGACTAGTGCACAATAAACACCAAACAGCTATTCAGTAAACAAAATCTATTACATAAAGCAGATGACTGGAAAAAGCTGTCTGGAGGTCAAACTGGAGAATCACTTGATATGTGATAATGTCTTCTATTATAAAGTCCCTCCTTTACTCTAGCAAATTCCTGACAACATGATAGACACAGTGAATTCCCATCTGTTATGACTAGTATTAAAACCAACTTCCACCTGAATGTCCATCGACACAGGAATGTATAAAGAAGATGTGGTACATATATGCAACGGAATACTATTCAGCCACGAAAAAGAACGAAATAACATCATTTGGAGCAACATGGATGGAGCTAGAGATTGTCATACTGGGTGAAATAGGTCAAACTGGAGAATCATCTGATATTTGTATCATCACCTATGGACTAGAGAACCAAGTCCTGGGGCTTGCTTCTGCCAAATTCTCTGAGCCATTAAACTTCTTTGGGTGCCATTTACTATAGAAGCCAAGCCACTCAACCCTAAATCATAAAAAAAGTAGCATTAATTTCTTCAGGACTCAAGAGTTCAGTTTTTACAACAGTAATTTCCAACATTTTAATATCATGGGAAAATGTTCATATGCAAATCACCAGGATATTTGCATACAATTTTAGGAAACTTCGAACCCTAAACTGCTAAAGAAGTGGTTCTCAAACCTCAGTGTACAATAAAGGAGAGCCAGAAGAGCTTGTTTAAAATGCAAATTCCCAACAAGAGGTCCCTAGACCCCAGAAGAAGAATCCCTATTTTAGAGCATCACAGACGCACACGGAAAAAGGGCCCCAAGATACAAAATTACTTTGCTTCTTCACAGCCCCCTACTACAACTCCAGTGTATAATTCTTCTGACTGTAGCCTATCTCTTTCCTAAAAAAATATGGCAGGGCAAAAAAGAGACATTGAGGTCTCCCAACAGTCTTCCCACAAAGCACTGTGCACACAATAATGGACTCCAGAATTGAAACTGGGGTGCAAAAGGTTCACCATCATTTATCAGTAATTGCCCATTTTGCCACTCTGTCTGCAAATACCATCTCTAGCAGGTAATCCATTTTTTCTCCTCAAGGAGTACTTGCAAAATAGGTAAACATCATGCCAAGAAAATATTATGTGGCTCCCTGAGAAAAATCATCTAAAAGGTTACTCAGATGTGAGCAGGCCATTAGCCACTATGAATATTAAGAGGTAATGTACTCTGGCGGGGTAAGGAAAAAGATAAAACTTGAGACACAATTAGATATTGAAAAGGCAGCAGAACTCAGAGACTGTTCAAAGAAGGTATGACTGTGAGAAGGACTGCTGCTGCTGCTGCTAAGTCGCTTCAGTTGTGTCCGACTCTGTGTGATCCCATAGACGGCAGCCCACCAGGCTCGACCGTCCCTGGGATTCTCCAGGCAAGAACACTGGAGTGGGTTGCCATTTCCTTCTCCAATGCATGAAAGTGAAAAGTGAAAGTCAAGTCGCTCAGTCGTATCCGACTCTTAGCGACCCCACGGACTGCAGCCTACCAGGCTCCTCCGTCCATGGGATTTTCCAGACAAGAGTACTGGAGTACGTGTCATTGCCTTCTCCAGTGAGAAGGACTAGAATATCAAAAATCTTTCATGAAAAGTTGAACTTATAAAATGGGTAGTTTATGGAAAAGAAATGAATAAAATGCCACCCCAGTGCCCCCATGAGTTCTTCATAAAAGGGCATGAGAGCATAAAAAGGGCTTCATGCTCTTCCCAAAATAATGCATCTAACACTATGGAGGAGACCTGGCAAATGTTAGGAGATTTACTCTGCTTGCCTTCAAATCAGCAGCATTTTGGAAGTGATTTGTTATGTTTATAAATGGCCTTTCATCTGAAAATTCACAGCCTACAAGGTGAAGAAATCTCCTACCTACTTGAATAGGTATCAACCAGCACTGATAAGACTATTTTGTTACTGAAACTCGGTCTTTAACATTCCAGAAGAAATTTTAACTTTAAAAATGGGAATGTTCACACTAAAATGCTTTAAAGCCTCCTGTGCATTTGGACATTTTCCTAATAAAATATTGGGGAAATGATATCAGGGAGTCAGGAGGATGGGCAAGGGGAGCACATGTGTAGCTGTGTAATGAAGGCCTTCCCAGGACAGACCTCCCAGTGTCTTCCAGCTGCCTTATGTCTGTAGAAAAACTTTAGCCAAAAAATAATCTTGATCAGAGAAGTGAGAAAATACAGAAGCAAAGGCAAGCAATCAAACCGGACAAAACAACAATAATTCAGTCATTAGGCAAAACCAAAGACCTTCAATTCCTTTAAGGGCTCCTTCTTTCAAGAGCTCTAGATAATATTCTAACCCATGTCCTTTGTGCTTGCAGATACTGAAAACCCCATCTGGTGAAAACACTTAACTACATGATGACCATGTAGTTAACAATACCAATATCTAGGTTTTGGGGCTCCAAAATCACTGCAGATGGTGACTGCAGCCAGGAAATTAAAAGATGCTCATTTCTTGGAAGAAAAGTTATGACCAACCTAGACAGCATATTAAAAGCAGAGACATTACCTTGCCAGCAAAGGTCCATCTAGTTAAAGCTTTTTTTTTCCAGTAGTCATGTATGGCTGTGAGAGTTGGACTATAAAGAAAGCTGAGTGCTGAAAAATTGATGTTTTTGAACTGTGGTGTTGGAGAAGACTCTTGAGAGTCTCTTGGACTGCAAGGAGATCCAACCAGTCCATCCTAAAGGAAATCAGTCCTGAAAATTCATTGGAAGGACTGATGCTGAAGCTGAAGCTCCAATACTTTGGCCACCTGATGTGAAGAACAAACTCACTGGAAAAGACCCTGATGCTGGGAAAGATTAGAGGCAGGAGGAGAAGGGGATGACAGAGGATGAGATGGCTGGATGGCATCACTGACTCAATGGACATGAGTTTGAGTAAGCTCCAGGAGTTGGTGATGGACAGGGAAGTCTGGTGTGCTGTAGTCCATGGGGTCACAAAGAGTCAGACACAACTGAGCTGAACTGAACATGATGACCAAACTGTAGCTATGATACAAGCTGCTTCACTTTACACAAGTCCTAGAACTGTTCTCAAGAAAATGTGAATACAGTGACCCTGGAACTGAAGGTTATCTGTACTTAAAACAATTAAGATGACATCGATGAAACCACTGCATGACTAATTTCAAGGTGACTGTCGGAGCTGCCTGTGCTGTTCTGCACATAACCCCCTCCCTCTGCATATACACTTCCTGAACTCCCTTTTGAAAGCTCTTGTTTTGTAATCAACAGTAGGGAGCTGACTTGTGTACATGAGTCTACCTTCTCCCCAAGTTGTTAGTTTCCTGAATAAAGCAAACTTGCCTTTCCTACGAATACATGTCTCTCAAATATTGGCTTTCAAGCAGAAGCAACCAAACCTGAATTTGGTTACAGTTTCAGTGTTCTAATTCTTAAGTTTTGAGATGGATTTGTTTCATTAATATAACTCATCATTTATATATACATAAAATACTTATTTCTTTTTACTAAATATTATATAATAAAAATTTAAATGGAGCAACATAAGATGATCACAGGAAATTAAGTGTATTTCATTTGAGTTGCTTTGAGAGTAAGCAAATGTCAACTATTTCAAGTCATTCTATTTTGCTTGCTATCTATGGACACCCCAGAAGAGACACTTTGACAGTGTTCCCCATGTATCAACCAATTGGTTGAAATAAAACTTTTGTGAATCTGGGAATAAGGAAACAAAATTCTCTGGAGGTGATTTTGTTATTGTGAGCTGAATATCTGTTTTGCTATGAGCAAAAAGACTGAAGACTTATTCCAGTACCTAAGAAGCAAGAGCAATGATTCAAGACTGGGTCGCAAGGTTATTTCTTGGTCCAGTCTGACACTGGAGAAGATTGAGGAAGCAGAACAGGAATTACGGATCATCTCTCAGTCATGTCAAAAGTACGCACAGCAAAGACACAGTTTGGAGTGAGGAACAGAACAGTTTCAGAAGCTAAGGAAGAGAGAGTGGGGACTGGGACAGGAGGGGGCACTGCTCTGAGACCATCTAAACATGATGCAGGAAACCCAAATTAACACGGTTTCAGCTTCTTCAAAAAGATTTCCATGGATCCTTCAGTGGCAAAGATGATGCCTTGGACACTGTGGCTGTTCCAGGCACTAGGATACAACACCCTCCCTAAGCAGAAGGACATTTGTGCCATCTTTATGATCCTACTTCAAATACCACTTAATGGGATTCTTTTAAAGAAACAGGGAATTAGGTAGCTGGTCATGGCTATACTGAATCAACCACACCCTGGGTAACTCTTACCAGGGTGTTTTCCTGATACATGGTTAGGAGTGGATATCCTCTCGAAGGCAACATATGGTCACTGGTGCCAAGAGAGTGACAATCCTATCAGGACTTTAGGTCTGACTGTCCACAAGAAGACTAGTTTCTTCTCCTTGAGTTCCAAGATTTACTGCTTTCTTCACTAAAGAAAGAACCTCTGCCCTTGCCTCATTTACCACCAACCTGAGGACCACTCTGAGGTGGCCCAGGTATGGCTGGAATGTTCTCATGGCGGTCATTTACATCTGAAATCTAGGGTTTGTTGTCTTTATTTTTTCCCCAGAAACCCTAGTTTCAGATAAAATTTTACACAAAACTGAAACATATAAAATAGAAAACCAGGGAACCTTTGGTTGAAAGGGGTAGGAGGTCTGAACTCTCCCTTAGAACCTGAGACTTTTGCAAATACAGAATATAAATCACTACCTTGGAAGGAATCAGGGTTAGGAAACCAAAACAGTGGGTGCTTCAAGACCCAGTTAGGGATTTAACAAGAGCAAACAGCCCAGGTTGAAATGGTCTAGTTGTTTGTGTCTTCCAGCTGCTCATCTGTTCCATCCTGAGTTAAAGGCATCCTTTTAACAGCACACATGGCTTTCTACAGAGTCTCTTCATGCTGTGACCAACGACAGCTTACAATGCAACTGAGAAAATAAGAGTCTTTCCCAACATCATGTATCCCTTTGAGCCTCTTATAACGAGGGCAGCTTTCTAATTGTCACATTGGTTCCCTATAGGGATCTGTGCCAATTAAGAAGATTCTGAGTTCTGGGCGAGCGGAATAGGGTAAGAAGGGCTGAGCCCTAAGCATCTCATGTGTCTTTTGATTATTTTCCTCAAGCCTAAAACATGTTTATAAAAGTAATATTGAACCTTAAGGAACACATTTTATTCAAGTGCCTATAATAACAGTTTAATTAATAGTAAGTATGATTTGACCCTGCCTATAATTGGGTATATATGTGTTTGATTTCAAACACAGGCATATATGAAAGGATTTATTCATAAAAAATCCTAAAAGTCTCTAAAGCCCAGAGTGAAAGTACTAAATGCTGTAGTTTTTTTTTTCTTATAAAATGGATATGAGTAGCACTCAGTAACTGTAAAAATCTTTTATCTGCTCAAATATTCAACTCATCAGACTTTAAGGCTCACAGCACACAAGTAACATTAATCTCAAAAGCTGTCAGATGCAATACCCCAAAAGCATTTTACTTTTATTATTTATTTATTTATTACAAGAGCCGTCTTCCTGGAAACGATTTCCTGAAATGTAGCTGACAACAGGAAGAAGGGTAAGAGATTTGAAGAAGACTGTATTAAACACTTTCAAGTCTGATAGTTTATTATTCACAGGAAATTCTTACAATTTCAGAACTGAAGATTTTTCTAGGATAGGAGCTACATGAAGTTCCCTCTGTCTTCCTTCCACTGTTTCTCATACTTCTGTTGTAGTCCATTGCGTTGACTTATACTTTACGATACTGCTATTTCCCACTAGGTTGTTTGACTGGGGCTCATAAGTGCACTCTCCATGGGGTCTGGCTGGTGCACAGTGGGCTTACTGAAAGCATAATGCTTAAACTTCAAATGTTCACTTGAGCTTGTGCATGAGCTAAAGAAATATGAATTGAAAAATGAGACCAGAACTTAAACGTGTATGTGTGTGCATGCGTGCGTATGTGTGACTCATGACTTTGAGCAGCTCAACACTGACTGAATTACCTTTCTCATTACTCAGGATAGTTTTGGAACTCCTTGGTCATAGAGTCATAATTTTCATCCCATACAAGAAAGTCGAAGTGGGCGTGAATGCAAACCAAGCCTTCAGGTTATTACTGTCAGGTATCACCTTTTCCAAGTTAAAGTGAAAAAAGTAAAGTGAAAGTCACTCAGTCATACCCAACTCTTCGTGACCCCATGGACTATACAGTCCATGGAGTCTCCAGGCCAGAATACTGGAGTAGGTGGCCTTTCCCTTCTCCAGGGGATCTTCCCACCCAGGGATCAAACCCAAGTCTCCCCCATTGCAGGTGGATTCTTTCTTTCCTTTGCTGCCTAACCTTTTGCAGGAATATTCTTCTTTCTTCTCTGTGTGTAAAAGGACCTTTGCCCTGCACATGCACTGACCCAGCCCTGTTTCCAGCTGAACCCACTGTCTGATTTCGTGGGGATCCACATACTTGCTCTGTCCCCACTGACACCATGATCAGTGGAACAACTTTCATCTCTCGTTGGCTGCTGGTATCTGCTTAATAGCTTCTTCCCCACCCTGCTCTCATTCCCCATCCAGCCTCTAGGCCTGGATGATCTATGACTTAACACCTTTCTTCCCTTTGGACAAACCACACACAATCCATAATACTGCTGACAAGTTCCTCTGCCATCATTCTGACTTTGTTTTCCAGCTCTCTGATCTCGGCCTGTGCCCTCTCCCTTGAGGAGCTATACACAAGCTATAATCTTATGGTGACTGACCCCATCTTTTGGCTTAAATTAGTTTGTGTGGGTTTCTGTTACAACCAAATCCCTAATGCATATATGACTAGAAGGCAAGTATATCCACTGGAATGACAGTCTATACAGTGGTGCTGATGATGCTCAGACAAAACAACTACTTCCTTTCTGCACTTGCACAGCTGTGAGCTACCCTGGAGGGTCAAAACCCACTGAGCCTTGGAAAGTGGAGAATTGCCCTTACTTGGGCGTGGGGAGTATATCTGCAGTACAAAGATTTTTAAAAAGCACTAAATATAATTTTGTCAAGGAATATACAGCAGCTGGCATTTTAGGCAATAAAAAAGTACTGTATATAAAAATTAAGTCCATTATATTTTTTTCTTGCAAAAGTAGACCTGGGCTGAGTGGGATGCTTATGTTCTTTTTCTGCGGCTTTCCCTAGACCAGTGGTTCTCACAGAAGGGAAGGGTGTGTCACCCAAGGGAGATGTGCCAATGTCAGGAGACATTTTTGGTTGTCTCAAATTGGAGGATGGTATGCAACTGAGCAGGACCCTATGGGACCTTCCCAGGACAGACTCTCATATGTCTTCTGTCTGCCTCTTGTTTGTAGAAAAGTTTTAGTCTCCCAGGCCTCCCCAGAGTCACAAAAGGCTGGCTCAAAAATTAATGATTGAAATATACAAGTATGTAGTAACAAAAAAGAGCAGACAGGCCAGAATAACTCATAACAATTTAAACAGTAAATCAGCCACATGGCAGTCACATGATTTTTAATTCCTCCCTGAAGGACACAGATAATAGTATCTGATTCACATTCCTCAGTTGTTTTTACAGATACTGTTATAAAACCCCCATCAAGAAGTTAACTACATGATGACCATGAACACAAGCCCTCAGACCAAGTGGAGCCTGAAAACTGACAATGTTAAACCCCTGTGACATCCCACTCACCTCCTTACCTCACCATGAACCAATCAGAGAACTGTGCACAAACTTATCATACACTTTGCAACTTCCCTCCCTCACCTTGCTTTAAAAAACTCTTCCCAGAAATCTGTCGGGAAGTTTTGTCTTTTGAACATTAACTGCCCGGACTCCTTGCTTGGTGCTTGCAATAAACACTGCATTTTCCTTCACCACAACTCAATATCAGTAGATTGCTTTTACTGCACAGTTAAGCAGACCCAAGTTTGGTTTGGTAACAGGTAAAAGCCAGGGACAGAGAAGGCAATGGCACCCCACTCCAGTGCTCTTGCCTGGAAAATCCCATGGATGGAGGGGCCTGGTAGGCTGCAGTCCATGGAGTCACTGAGGGTCTGACACAACTGAGCGACTTCACTTTCACTTTTTACTTTCATGCATTGGAGAAGGAAATGTCAACCCACTCCAGTCTTCTTGCCTGGAGAATCCCAGGGACGGGGGAGCCTGGTGGGCTGCCGTCTATGGGGTTGCACAGAGTCGGACACAACTGAAGCGACTCAGAAGCAGCAGCAGCAGAAGCCAGGGACATTGCTGAACATCCTATGTTGCATAGGACAACCTCCAACAACATAGAAATGCCTAGTCTAAAATAAATAATAGTCTTCCTCTTGAGTATTCCTGTTCTAGACACTATATTTCCCCCTCTAAACCAACATTTCCTTTATTTCCAGATTTCATCTCACTCACCATCAAAACGTGATGGAAAAATACAGAATTGGTAATGTAAGTCCTAATTTTTCTGCTGTGAAAGTAACAATGATTCCTTGTAATTATCCAATAACACAAAATGAGGGGAGATAATGATTTCTTTATTAATTTTAAATAGACAAGAAATGCATGAACACATTCTCCTAGTAAGACAATTTAAACATTACAGATAAAAATAGAGTTTCCCTAGCAACCAGCCCCCTTTGCCCTCAGAAGTAACCTTTCAGTTTATTCTCAGTTTGGTTGTATTTTTCTGTAGTGATAATAAATTTCCTGCCTTCCTTAAATTGTTTATTTCAGCAATCTGGTGGTAGTCAAATAATATCTGTTGTTGTTTAACTTGCATTTTGCTAACTGCAGGTGAAATTGAGTATATGTTCCTTGATTATTTTTATTGCCTCTGAGAATTGCCTGTTCCTTTCCTTTGTTCATTTGTATCACTGCTGCTGCTAAGTCGCTTCAGACTTATCCCTTATCCCTATTCATTAGCACATAACTACTATGACAATTATATCCACATATACTGCAAGTAGTTTCTCCCAGATCTGCTTCCTCTGTATTTTATTTTTGTTAGGCTCTCTTCAACAGAAGCTTTCAATATTAAGTCAAATTTGCCAAGTGTTTCTCTTAAAGGTCTATCTTTTGTTTTTTATTTAAGAAGCTCTTCCCAACTAGGTAATTCCCAACACTGCTTCCCAACTCTAAAATTCATTCTTTTAGAACGCAGACCTCCTATTATTCAAACAGCTCCTATAATGCCGGGGGTTTAGGATGCAAGACCCAGCCACCCCTAAGATATCTGCACAGAGTTGCAAGCTCACCAAGCCACAAGCCAAATCATTAACTTCCCTTCTCCCAAATGCTGCTCCCCTGAGGCCCACATCATAGGCCAAACTTGACCCTTTCCTCTCTCCACTCCCACTTTATTTACAGTAATTTGCATTTATGCACCAACAACATCATTTGTCACACTTCTTACAGTCCCATAAAAATTAGTAGTATTTGGATAGTAATAATACAACAAGGTAGGAATCCTGCTACCATCTCTCCCAGCTTTTACTCACATAAGGAAATGAGAAAAAATGACAAACATTAACTAACTGGATGCTTCTAATATGATAGACACAGTGTTACTTATACGTGCCACAACATATTACTTGGGTTACCATCAAATTTTCATATGAAGTTTGTGCTGTTGTCATTCTTTGCCTCCCACATCCCTTTCACAGTCAGTGATTTCTATTTCTCTGGATAGACAAACTCAACATAATTATATTTTAAATGTTCAGAGATACAGATATTGATAGTTAGCTACAATCCTTGACTTTCCTGAGACCTAGAAGCTCAGTAAGAAAAAGCCAAATCCCATACCCTTCAATTAAGCTAAAGCCTTATATAGACATGTCTGATGAAATGAACAGGCATGCAAAGTCATGGCAGAAAAGAATATAAGGCCCCAAGATAAAATCACTACAAGCTGCAAATTAGAAAGACAGGACTTCACAAGAGTGCTTGGACATTGGAAAGACCTAGTTAAGTGTCCCTGTTACAGGGAAGAACACAATCTGACTCTGACTCCTAGCTGGATCTGTTTCTTTAACTGATGCTTTCCATTGCTTTCGTTCACTAAAAGGATACTGTCCATACATAATAGCTTGCCTCAGGGAACCCTGCTCCTCTGCCTGAATATTCTACGAGCAAGAAGAAAGCAACACATCTCCTCCCTGAGGCTGGCCATTTCAGGAGATATTCATAAGACTTATGACCTGTTTACTTCTCACCTCCTCCCCTTCTCTGTTCAATGAAAGAACCTGGCATCTAGACCCCCCCCAAAATGGTTATTTTGAGACCTTAGTCTGCCATCTTCTTGGTCTTCCGGCTTTCCAAATAAAGTCACATTCCTTGCCTCAACTCCTCGTCTCTGATTCATTGGCCTGTTATTCAGTGAGCAGAATAAGTTTTGACTATGTACATTCTCATCTTTTCGTATAAATCTTCCTAAAATAGATTTACATAAAGCTGCTGTTTGAAACAAAGAATTCACTGATGTTTGAGTGGGGTTTCAGTTACTTTGACATGCTTTTGCTCTGATAACCCTCTGTAACTCCTCAGCATAACAGAAAAGGTTCTGATAGCCTTGCCACTGCCCGCCTGCCCAAGCTGATCTCTGGCCACCATCATTTTATCCCCACCTCCAGCTAAACTAAGCCACACGCAGGACTCCAAATAGACCCTACTCTCTTTATCTGGAATCCTCCTGGGCTATTCTACCTACCTCCTCAGGAGCAGCTCAGGCTTCAGTCCCAAGAACCCATCCTCTCTTCCTAATAAGTCTGAGCTAAGTGCCCCGGAGCAGCATATCAAGGTCTTTATGCTCACCTCTACCTGACACTGGAGAAGGCAATGGCACCCCACTCCAGTAGTCTTGCCTGGAAAATCCCATGGACGGAGGAGCCTAGTAGGCTGCAGTCCATGGGGTCGCTAAGAGTCAGACAAGACTGAGCGACTTGACTTTCACTTTTCACTTTCATGCATTGGAGAAGGAAATGGCAACCCACTCCAGTGTTCTTGCCTGGAGAATCCCAGGGATGGGGGAGCCTGGTAGGCTGCTGTCTCTAGGATCGCACAGAGTTGAACACGACTGAAGCGACTTAGCAGCAGAAGCAGCTACCTGACACACAACTCACTGTTCAATAATTGTACATTTCCTCATCTATTGCTTAGATAGGCTGGACATATAATTGTGTTTTGGCTTAGACTCTTCCCTTATTCAGTGAATGCTTATGGATATGATCTTTGTGCAAAGTGTAAGATACTGGAGGCACCAGGCAAGAGTGAAAGGGTCCAAATCTTTCTCTCAAGACATGTACACAATTCTATAAATAAAAATAAGTTAGTTAGAAATTGACAAAGGCCCAAAGAGAAATACAGACCACACGGTAAGCAGGTTCAAAGAAAGAAAGACCAGCTTTACTGGTGGGGGTGGCAGTGGGGGAATGTGATGTGTGAGTATTTGGGAGCCCTGGCTCTGGAGTGTGGCTGTCTGGTTTAAACCCCAGTTACAATATTTCTTTTCTAACGCGTCACCCGACCTCTCCAAGACAATGTTTTCACCTTTAAAAAGAGATGGGGAATAAGCACAACAATGCCTGTTTCTGAAAAATATTTTAATAGACCTAGAGAATGAGTCATAAAGAGAAAAACAAATATTGTATAGTAGCACATACGTGAAATTTAGAAAATGGTATAAATGATCTCATTTGCAAAGCAGAAATAGAGACAGATGTGAGAACAAACATGTGAACACCAAGCAGGGAATGGGCTGGAAGTAAATGAGAAATTGGGACTGACATATATATACCATTGATACTATGTGTAAAATAGATAAATAATGAGGACATACTGTTTAGCACAGAGAACTCTACTTAATGCACTGTGGTAACAGCAATGGGAAGGAAGTCCAAAAGGGAAGGGATATATATATATATATGATTCATTTTGCTACACAGGAGAAACTAACATTGTAAAGCAGCTATACTCCAATAAAAATTAATTTTTACAAAAGAATTAAATGAGCTAATGCTAGCAATACTCTTAGCACAGTGCTCGCCATAAGGAGAAGGATAAAAAGTATTATTAGAGAAAGTGGCACATGAACTAGGACTTAAATGATAGAAAGCATCTAGATGTGTAAAAGGAAATTTTGTAAGGTTGTATTTTTACAGTCTTTTACATAAGCACACATCCTTCTCTTTAAACTGTCTTCCTTCACTATACCTAAGCACATTCTTATTGAAACCACCCTATCCATGCTCTCATTCCTTCCCCTTATAGGTGCTGCTCTATATTTTCCCAGGACCCTCTAGAATCTGATTGTCAGAATCTCCTCCAATCTCTATTACCACCTGTGGTGGACTGATTCATGTATCACCCAAATTTATATCTATTTGGAATCTCATATTGTGATCTTATTTGGAAATAGGGTCTTCAGTTCAGTTTCAGTCGTGTCCGACTCTTTACAACCCCATGAATCGCAGCACTCCAGGCCTCCCCATCCATCACCAACTCCCGGAGTTCACTCAGACTCACGTCCATCAAGTCCGTGATGCCATCCAGCCATCTCATCCATCCTCTGTTGTCCCCTTCTCCTCCTGCCCCCAATCCCTCCCAGCAACAAAGTCTTTTCCAATGAGTCAACTCTTCGCATGAGGTGGCCAAAGTACTGGAGTTTCAGCTTTAGCATCATTCCCTCCAAAGAAATCCCAGGGCTGATCTTCAGAATGGACTGGTTGGATCTCCTTGCAGTCCAGGGACTCTCAAGAGTCTTCTCCAACACCACAGTTCAGAAGCATCAATTCTTCAGCGCTCAGTTTTCTTTATAGTCCAATTCTCACATCCGTACATGACCACAGGAAAAACCATAGCCTTGACTAGATGGACCTTTGTTGGCAAAGTAATGTCTCTGCTTTTCAAATATGCTATCTAGGTTGGTAGATGAATTAACTAAGGATCTCCAGATGAAATCAACCTGGATTTATAGTGGCTTCTTAATCCAGTAATTACTATCCTTCGGGAAACACCCCAAAGACCCATATGAAAACAGAAGCAGAGACTAAGGTGATGCTGCCATAAACCAAGGAATGCCTAGGAGCCCCAGAAGCTGCACAACAATACAGGACTCATCTCTAAAGCCTTTGGAGGGAGCATGGCCCTACCCACACCTTGACATAATACTTCTGGCTTCCAGAGCTATGAGAGAATAAATTCCTATTGTTTTAAGACATTGAGTTTGTTATAGAAGCCCTAGGAAACTAACCCACCATCCTATCAGAATGTGATCACATAGGATCTTTCTGAAACATCCCTCTCTGATCATGCCTCTTGCCTGCCTAGCATCCCTTAGTGGCCGCCCAGAATCTCTAGCATTCCTATCGAGCCATTTCTGAATTCTGCAGGTGCTCCTGTCATCACTCTTTACCAGACATGCTTCTCTGTTGTCCTTCCTGGCCCCACTACCCAGCCTGATATCTGATTACTTCTAGTCTTCTCTAAGATCAAGAAGTCTGGGTATATATCTGAAGAAAATGAAAACATACATGCATTCCAATGTTCATAGCAGTAAGATTTACAAGCTAAGACATGGAAGCAACCTAAGAATCCATCAACAGATGGATGGATAAAGAAGCTGTGATATATACTGTATGTATGAAAGTGAAAGTGACATTGCTGTCGTGTCCGACTCTTTGTGACCCCATGGACTGTAGCCTACCAGGCTCCTCTGTCCATGGGATTTTCCAGGTGAGAGTACTGGAGTAGGTTGCCATTTCCTTCCCAGGGGATCTCCCGACCCAGGGATCGAACCTGGGTCTCCTGCATTGCAGACAGACGCTTTAAATGTATAAACATACAAGAGAATACTGTTAAACATAAAAAAAATGAAATTTTGCCATCTGCAACAACATGGACAGACGTGGAAGGTACAATGCTTAGAGAAGTAAGAAATAAGAGAGACAAATACTCGATGTTATCACTCATATGTGGAATCTAAAAAATAAAATGAATTGATATAATAAAATACAACAAACAAGAAGTAGACTCACAGATATGAAGAACAAGCTAGTGGTTACTAATGGGGAGATGGAAGAGTGGAAGGGCAAAACAGGGGATTAAGAGATGCAAATAAAATATCAGTTGATAAGCTACAAGGATATATTATGTAGAACAGGGAATATAGCCAATATCTTATAATAACTTTGAGTACCATCTATAAAAAAGTATTGAACCACTATGCTGTACACCTGTAACTAATATTGTAACTCAACAATACTTCAATTTAAAAAAAGAATTCAAAGGAACACCTCCACTCAACAACCATAATGACTATAGAATGACTAAGGTCATTCACCTTAATTCCTTTTATTACTCTCTAACGGGCAAAGGTTTCTACCACACTTTCTCTCAAGTAACTTATCATGTATAATAAACTGTAAAATGTAATCTGAAACATAACATACAATTTGCAATGTGAATTAAACAATTATTAGCATTTTTTGGCAAAGGAAAAAAAAATTTTTTTAATGTAATTGTCATCCTTGCTAAAAGTATCAATAATAATAAAGATTTGGCTCAGAAGTCAACTTCTCCAGGCAACCTTCCCTCAACCACCTTTGACTTGCAGTTTGAGTAGGTATTTCTTTCACACTAGATAACGTTGTATCTTGGGCAGCTTCTAGCTTAACAGCATATTAAAATCATCTGATTCCTCATCAATCTTCACCAGAATGTAAGGCCTGAAACTGTGTCCCTTTCATCTCTGAGACCTCCGTGACTGTACCTGTGCTTTGAACCATGTGGTACTCATAAACAGTGGTTGAAAAATTGAGTGAATAGATGAATGGGTAAGGAGTTAGAAGGGGGAAGACTCATTTTGGAACCCAGAGTTTCAACTCGTGCCAGTGGATTATAACATGGTTTCTTACCTCTGACACAACAGATTGATAGACATAGCCTCTAACTTACTTGCCTGAATATACAGCTCATAGTATGCTTTCATAACTGCTGACATGATTGACTGACAGGGAAATCACCACCAGAAAAAGTACAGTAAACAAACTAGACTTACAACATTTGCCTATGGATTAAAAACCCCAAAGAAATGCAAAAAAATTCTATACAGGAAATCTACCTCCCTTTCAAATGCACAAAGCAAAAATAGAAACACTCTGATGTTCTCAAAGTGATCTAAACATCACAGAATAAACCTCTTACACCTTTATGGATAACTGAGTTGGGTGAATAACCTGTGATGAGTGAAAGAAGGCTGGATGTCAGATGATGCTTTGATCATTCACACACATACACACATCCTCAAAAGCACAGTTTCCTTGACACTGTTTTCTAATTTTATAACCTCATGATACATATATTAAAATATATGTAATATATTAACTCAGTAGTGGGCTTCCCTGGTGGCTGAGAGGTAAAGAATCTGCCTGAAAATGCAGGAGACATGGGTTCAATCCCTGGGTCGGGAAGATCCTCTGAAGAAGGAAATGGTAACCCACTCCAGTATTCTTGCCTGGGAAATTCCATGGGCGGAGGGGCCTGGCGGGCTACAATCCATGGGGTCCCGAAAGAGTAGAGCACAACTTGGTAAGTAAACAACAGCTCAGTAGTAAGTGGCATCCCCAGGATCACCAATGAAATCTTACTCAGTTTCCTTTTCTGCCTACAAGATTTCCTGGTTTACTGCCTGTAATGGCATGAATGGTAGCCCCCGTGGTGGGGATATGTCCACATCCAAATTCACAGGGACTATGAGTGTGGCCATATTTGGGGAAAGTGTGCACATGTAATTAATTAAGTTATGGGTCTTAGATGAGAAGAACATTCTGGATTATCCAAGTGGGCCACAATCCAATGACAAGTGTCCTTAGAAGAGATGCACTAAAAAGAGACGGAGGAAAGAGGAGGAGACAGAGATAGGACCCATGTAGCAACCAGTTAAGGAACTCCTCGAGTCACCAGAAGTGAGAAGAGGCCAGGAACTGACTTTACCAGAGACTTGGGAGGGGACACAGCTCTGTAACCCCTTGACTTCAGACTTTTGGCCTCCAGACCTTGAGAATAAATTTCTGTCATTTACACCACCAAGTCTGTGGTAATTTGTTATGGCAGCCCTAGGAAGCCAATATACTGAAATAGATTATAAAAATTATCTTAGATTTATTTTTTACCTTTTAAAATTTTGGTTTGTTTTGTAAAACAAAATGAAGCAAACAGAAACTAGCAAAAAGTAATTCAACAAAGAGGTAAATATCCTAATTGATAAATCTTGATGTTCACTGAAATGGACATCCAATTGTTTGGAGTGTTTAATAATGTGGAATCATTTTTTTCCTTGCATCATTTATGAAAAAGGAGATCACAGAGCAAGTGACAGATGCTTCCATCATATTTGCATATTAAATAAAGACAAATGGGCTCTGAAAGGAGCAAGCAGATGAAAGGCAGCAGCATTTCCCAAGGAATTATCAGGAGATGGATGGTAGCTGCACTCATCATTAAGAGGACACACATGCATGCAAGCAACATGACAAACGAACTCTGTAAAGAAATGAATAAAGGGACCTAGGTCGAGGATAAAAATGAAAGGAAAAATGAGAAACATAAGCTTAATTAGCCAGGAATAACAGAAACACTGGGTCTCACCTGCCAAGAGAATGAAGGTAGGTGGTAATCATCTCCACAATGCCTACTGACAGCTGATCTCCAGCCAGTGCTTGAATACTTCTAGGAACGGGGCCCTTACTACCTCACAAGTCTGCATTATCTGAAAGCTTTCTTTGAAATAGCATTCTTAGCCAAAACAAGATAAAAAGATATTTCCTTGCATCATTATCCACTGGTGATGGTTCTGATTTAAGAACTTTACAAATCTTTGCATTAGTTCATTGAACAGATGGTGACCAGACCTATAAATCAAGCACTGTAATAACCAAGGATCTAGAGGCTTCAGAGCCAGTCACACAGGGTGAGGCAGGTAGGGAGCAGATGGGTACACTGCAGTATTGCTCACACAGCTATGACAGGCTATCAGAGGAGGGGAAGCCAGCCTGAAGGAGGAAATTAACATAGAGAGCTTTCTGTAAGAGCTGGTCAATTAGTTGAGTCCTTAAAGTTAAGTCTCAGTCTGATGAAGGGTGTGTGTGTGTCTCTGTGTGTGTGTATAAAATGAAGGAGTTCTCTGGCAGGAAAGGGTCCAGGCTTTCACTCACTTAGTTAAATATTTTTGAGCCCACTTAAAATGTGCTATTTTCAATGGTGAGGATACACAGAGAAGGAAATAAATAAAACACCCAAGACTCATGCAGCTTCCATTAGGGTGGAGGACACGGAAAATAGTTGGTGACAGCACCAATAAATGAAATAACTAGCAAAACAAATAGTCTATCAAGTGATGGGCAAACAGAAAAAGGGGCCAGGGAGTATCTGAGTGGAGAGGCTGATCACAAATAGGACGTGCTTTAAAAAATAAATAAGTAGGATGTGCTTAGCTGAGCAGAGTGAACCAGGGAGAAGCCCAAGGAAATACACATGCCAACTATTCTCGCCTCCAACCACCCAGGTTGGCCCTCAGCCCATCTGACACTATCTAGCTAGTCTTCTCTCCATCAGCTCTTGTCATTTTCAGGCTAAGTCTAAAACATTATTGATATGAATTCCATTAAACAGAATAAAGAGAAATTAATTGTATCAATAGCATTAAAAAATAATAATAATACGGTAATCTAAAAAAGCAGTATCATAGAAACCAGTAAGTAACAGCACTTTTTGGAAAAGTGACATTATATCAAATTATTTTTTCACTCTTCCTTCCTGATTCTCTCTCTCAATCAGTTAGGACACACAGCTCCACAGGACCTGGCAGGAGAGACCCCTGCCCTGGGCCCTGAGCTTTCAAAGGTCCCACCAGCCCCTCCAACCTTGCATTACTCCATACCCTGGGGGTCCAGGGGAAACACACACCTGGAGCCCACATCCCCTCAAGAAAGTTGGTGATTCAGAAGGATAATTAAGCATTACAAATGAGGGAGAGATAAGTTACAAAACTAAATAAGGTAAATCAATTCAATAAGGTAACTAAAATAAAAGAAATCAATGGACAAAAGAGCTGTACTATACATAGGCCAAAATAGTTGAAGAGCTGAAACTCATAAAAGGAAGAATTTGCTCTTGAGGTAAAATTTGACACAATTTTACTGGCCTGAGATGAGACAAAATAACATTTTCTTTGGAAGTAGTAAGTCATTATAGTTGCTAAAGATGTTTGGCGATGGGGGAGGAAGGAGAGACAAAATTAATGAGATGCATTAAAAGCATTTAAAATGTTAGTAAAATTAAAAGTGGGACAAGGGCCAATAGACCCATGAAACAAAAAGAAATTCTAAAAGCAAACCCTAATACACTGTTAAATGTATTAACTGTAATCGATAAAAATGGCATTTTCAAATGATGGAGCATGAATCAATTACCCAACAAGTGGTTATAGGACATTTACAAAGGGAAAATGATCTTATCAAGATAAAATCTAAATACACAGAACATTGCTAATCAACTATATTTCAATAAATTTTTAAAGGTCTAAACATTGAAACACAAAAAGAAATCAATGAAAGTATTAATTAAAAAACAGAGGGGCTTCCCTAGCGGCTCAGTGGGAAAAAAGCAGCCTGCCAGTGCAGGAGACAGGTACGATCTCTGATCCAGGAGGATCCCACATGCTGCGGAGCAGCTAAGCAAGTTTGCTAAAATTATTGAGTCTGGGCCCTACAGGGCATGCTCCATGACAAAATAAGCCACCACAATGAGAAGCTTGCCCAACACAACTAGCTTGCCCAACACCTCCTAAAACCAGGTAAAAGCCCAAGCAGCAATGAAGCCCAGCACAGCCAAAAATAAATAAATAAATGAAATTATTTTTTAAAAAGCCACAGAGATAGTTATATCTGGTTGAGGGTAAGCATGGCTTTTGTTTTCTAACCATAAGGCTAAAACCCAGCACCATGAAGTGAAGAGTTGAGAAGTCTGACTATAGAAGGAAAATTTTCTTTGTCTGAAAAATAATCATAGAAATCTAAAGGCAAACAAGAGATAAGGTGAAGTATTGAAAACATGTATAAAAGACAAAGGTTGGTATTCTTTACAAATAAAGAGTACCTGAAATTATAAAACAACAAATTTATGTGTAGAAAAATGGGCAAAGGTCATGAAGATGCCACCAGTAAGAGCAGATTCACAAAAATATATGCAAAACTGTTTAATCTCAGTTCAGTTCAGTCGCTCAGTCGTGTCTGACTCTTTGTGACCCCATGGACTGCAGCACGCCAGGCCTCCCTGTCCATCACCAACTCCGGGAGTTTACTCAGACTCATGTCCATTGAGTCAGTGACGCCATCCAGCCATCTCATCCTCTGTCATTCCCTTCTCCCTCTGCCTTCAATCTTTCCCAGCATCAAGGTCTTTTCCAATGGGTCAGTTCTTCGCATCAGGTGGCCAGAGTTTTGGAGTTATAGCTTCAGCATCAGTCCTTTCAATCTTTAATCTCACTGCTTACCAAAATAGCTTGAAGTAAAACAACAGCTTCATTTTTTCATCTATCAACTGGCAGGGATTTTAATGAATAATAAAATACTCTACTATATTTGCAAATTGAAATATTCATGGAAATGTTGACTTTTAACAGTGCATATTTTGGTAGAATTATAAATTTATAAAGAGCTTCTGATGGACAATCTGGCAATAAAGGCCAAAAAAATGTACATACACATGGACCCAAGCTCTACCTTTAGGAAAATTTTTGAAGGAAACTAATTTTAGTGTAATTTAGCTAAAAGGATATAAATATCAGAGTTACCTGATAAAGGAAAATGAATATAAACTGTCAGATTCATCACACAATGGACAAATGTTAGTGCAATGGTTCTCAAAGTGTGTTCCCTGCAAGCATCATCTGAAAACATGTTAAAAAATACAAGTTCTCTGACTCTTCTCAGACCTACTGAATCACAAATACTTGAGGGTTATGCCAGGAATCCTTGCTTTAAGAGACATTCCAGGTGATTCTGATACATACACAGTGCAATCTGAGAACTTCTTGCTGAGTGTGTAAATCAAGGGTTCTAGGAGGAACTAAATGGGACATTCATATTGGGGAGTTTGAAAATTTTTTTAAAGGAATCATTTACAAAAGTAAACTAACCATAATGGGTGGTGCTGAAACTGGTAACAGTAGGGCTGCATTATTCCTGAAAGTGAAAGTGTTAGTCTCCCAGTAGAGTCCAATTCATATGATCCCATAAACTGTAGCCTGCCAGGCTCCTCTGTCCATGGGATTCTCCAGGCAAGAACACTGGATTGAGTAGCCATTCCCTTCTCCAGGGGATCTTCCTGACCTAGGGATTGAACCTCGGTCTCCTGCATTGCAGGCAGATTCTTTACCATTTGAGCACCAGAGAAGCCCTAGAGGGGATATAACTAGATCCAGAAAGAGGTAGCTGTGTGGAAATGCCTGTGACCTGGGCTGGGGACTCAGCAACCCCCAGTGACCCCATAAGGAGGTAGTAGTTAAAAAAAAACAAACAAACCCTGCTTTGCTTGCCTTCCCCTCACTGGTCTCATGCTGGAGGTCCCCACTGGATGATCCCAGAGGGCAGGGGCCATTGGTGTGGTCCATTCGAGCCAGTCCCTAGGCCCAGGCAGGATGAAAGTGTAGAGAAGGAGCAACTGAAAGCAGGCCACACATGCAGCCACAGAAAAGGACTGTGTGGAGTGTCCATGTGGAAGGCGTTTGTGAAATAGATTTTCAAAAAACAAAATATGATCTCCTTTTCATTTATATATATATACACACACACATATATACACATATTCTGTGAACACCACAAAGACATAAAAAATGATTTCAAGACATTTATCAAAGTATTATAGTAGTTATTTCCAAATCTTGAGATAAGTTACCTTGACTGTTTTATTTCCCTGCTACTTGATTTCTTTTACTTGCTATATATTCTAAAAGTTCTATTAATACAATAAACATGTAAGAAAAAAAAGTTAAGGCACTTAAAATCATGAATTAAAGAATCTCAAAGAACATTGGAAAACCAATATATCTTTCTAACATCTGACTGATTTACTGTTTATGAATGATAATCACCCATATGGATCAAAGTTTATTGTCTTTTAACTTTAAGAAATGTTATAAACAATGTGACTATAGAAAAATAAAATGTAATGAATAACAATATGAATTAGTACCATTTAATAAATAGTTCTTGAGTGATTACTATATAAGCACAGAACAATTCCTGACTTAATCAATGCTCACAAGAAGCTTCAAAGATGGGAGCTTTACTTCTAGACTGTAGACAAGAAAACTAAAAGTCTTATACATGAGAGTTACTAGCCTAAGACTTCACCTCTTAACAGTTGGGGAGCAAGAACTCAGATCAGAAAAAGACCAAAATCTGTGCTCTACATATTTGTGGATGAGAATGAATTTGATTTTGAAAAGAATATATCAATTCTACTCCTATAAAGGTAAACCCTGGGACAGGGCAATTCACTGCATAATTTCATGCAGTAATTAATTAGCTTAAGAGTAGAGCAATGGCTTCATGTCAATGTGAATCAAAATTATTACTTTAATGGTCCACACAGAGAAAATGTATACAGTGTATATCAAAAAGAAAACATTTCAATTTTTTCTTACTCTGGCCTTAATACAGCCAAAGGAATGAATCTGCTATTAAAATATCATCTGAGTATTTGATATTAATAGAAGCTACTGATAAGAATGTGTTTTCAACTAGGAAGCTATGAGTTTAAAGATTTTTAATTCTAAACTGATTGGTTCAAGATTGAGAAAGGAGTACAACAGGGCTGTCTGCTGTCATCCTGTTTGTTTAATTTATATGCTGAGTACATCATGAGAAATGCTGGATAAGTTCAAGCTGGAATCAAGACAGCCAGGAGAAACATCAACAACCTCAGATATGCAGTTGATAGCACTCTAATGGCAGAAAGCAAAGAGGAACTGAAGAGCCTGTTGATGAGGGTGAAGGAGAGTAAAAGAGCCAGCTTAAGAATAAATACTAAAAAAGCTTAGATTCTGGCATCCGGCCCCATTACTTCATGGCAAATGGGGGGGGGGGGGGGGGGGGAAGTAGTGACAGATTTCCTCTCCTTGGGCTCTAAAATCACTGGGGATGGTGACTGCAGCCATGAAATCAGAAAACATTTGCTTCTTGGCAGGAAAGCTATGACAAACCTAGACAGTGTGTTGAAAAGCAGAGACATTACTCTGTTGACAACGATCCACATAGTCAAGGCTGTGGTCTTCCCAGTGGTCACATAACAGTTGTGAGAGCTGGACCATAAAGAAGGCAGAGCACCAAAAAATTGATGCCTTCAAACTGTCATGCTAAAGAAGAAGACTGAGAGTCCCGTGGACAGTAGGGAGATCAAACCAGTCAATCTTAACGGAAATCAACCTTGAATACTCATTGGAAAGACTGATGCTGAAGCTGAAACTCCAGTATTTTGGCCATCTGATCCAAATGGCTAACTCATTGGAAAAGTCGCTGGTAATGGGAAAGATTGAGGGCAGGAGGAGAAGAGGGCATCAGAGGATGAGATGGCAATGCAATGGACACAAACTTGTGCAAACTTTAGATGATGGCGAGGGATAGGGAGGCCTGGTGTGCTGCAGTCCATGGGGTTGCAAAGAGTCAGACATGACTGGGTGACTGAACAACAGCAACAATTCAAGGCACTGTACCTAAAGCAACACCTCCCATAACTTTTCATCTATTTTGTAAATGTACTTACTGTGCTTATATAGGCTGACCGGTATGTTTTTGGGCATCTGCCCACCCTGTTTGAAGGTAAACGCCTCTGAAATAAAGATGCGTATCTTAACTAGTATGGGCTTCCACTCTGGCTAGCACAATGCCCTCTGCCTATGTATGTGTACATCAGTTGTGAATGAATGTCTATCACTGAGGATAGGCTAAATTACACTGTGGGAACAAATCACAACCCCAGGTCTCACTGGCTAAATCCAACCAAAGTGTCTTTTCTAAATCACATTACATGCCACATCTGGGTTGGCATGGGAGGTCTGTTTATCAGAAACAGACAGTGATGGTAGCTTCAGAGTGAAACATGCTTTCTTGAACACTCTGTGTGGAAAGAGAATGCGGTGAATAGCCTCCTAAATTCACTCTAGATAGAACGCAGATCCCTTCCACTCATATCCCACTGGCCAGTATCAATCACATGACCAAACCTAATTTCCACAGGCAGGGAAGTACAATCCTATCCCATGCAAAGCAGATGAGAGCCAGAGGTATCTGAGGACTGTATTGAAGTCTGTCACAAAAGGTTTTTAAGAATGAACCATGATGTTGTTAGTACTTGTTAATACATTTCCCCTCTGGTGACGGTTTAGGATGTCAGTTTGTCTTTTTTGGTGCTAACAGAACCAAACACAGAAATAGACAAGTTTTATATATCTCCCTGACATTACAGTTGTATCACTGCTGAAATATCTGTTACTTTTATTTCATCATCCATGGAAAATTCATATTTATTATAAATTTTACTCCCTAGTTTCATCTTCCCATATCTTTCCATAGGTATCTTTCCAAAGATAGAAGAAATAACCATTGATTAATAATGGCCAATAAAAAAAATGAGAGAAGAAAGAATGGCTTGAGGGCACCCCATAATTCATTCACTTGATTCAGTGAACATCTATCGAGACTGGATCTTGCCCCGATACTTGAGGGATGCTGGGGATATGAGAATGACTAAGCCTCAGAGTCTGGCTTCAGGCTGAAGGGAGGTACACCAAAAGAGTGTTGGAATGAATAATTTCATCTTTATATGATAGTTTTTCATGTATTAGACTTTTGATATCACATATTTCTTTTAAAACTTTGTTAAAAAGTAATTTTAAAAAACGTCTCTAATCATCTATCCTATTCATCAGAGCTCAGATTGGTATAACTTACTTTCCCTAATTAAATGTTCTTTTACTTATCTGCCGCTGCTAATTTTCTTCTTGTCTAGCTGTCATACAGTTTATTCTGGATTTATTGTTTTAAACACTTAAACGAGAAAGCGACAAATGAAATGCTGTTTCTTGCCAGTTCAAGTGGCTTCATCCATGAATAAAAGCCTTTATTGAGCAGATGCCTTTCTACTCATTCATAAATTTATCAAACATTACACCTGTGTGATGACAGTGGGCACACAAGGCTGGAAGGATCTATCTAGGCACAGCAAGCTGGTGACTGCAAGGGTTTCTACCAAGTCCATTTCATAAAATAGATGTTTGCTGTATTCCATGGTAAATGCCTGCCAATTTTTATTATCTTGGAGTAAATATAATTATCGTAGATAAACAGCAAAACATTAATATTCAATGAATATAGGAATACATACCAAATAAATCTATCAACCAGCATACATAAATTGATCTTCACGTTTAAATAACATATATTTACAATTCTTTGGCAAAAATAAAAGTTAATTTCCATAAAATTGCGTGGTCATTTTTGATAATCTTAGATTCTTATAGAATTGTTGTCCCTGTACTCTAATTTTACCCTATACTTTCTATGTGTTCTTCTTTACATGTTGTTTTTTATACAAAAAATGTCTCTGAGTTCTAAAGCTTTTTGGATCCCCAAAGTCCTCTTTGCTCTTGCCGTTTTCAGTTGCCATGGACCCTAATCTCCATGGTGTGGTCTTTATTGTTTATTTTAAACAATTTTATGTTTTTGAGGACATTTGAAAGAGCTGTTAAATTTGGCTGCAACATAGTGCATCTTCACAAGGACATTAATAGTGATATGTACTTCCATACTTTTTAGGAACTTTCCTGTATGTTATCTCATTAGGTAAAGTGAAGCACAGGTTGGTTAATTTGAAGGTTATGTTACTAGTTAGTCAGGCACCTGGGGGGCTGTTAGGTAACATGGATGTACTGCATGGTTTGAAAGCAAAAGGCAGGCTCACTAAGGACTTCCAGCCACAGTCTCGGGTTTGCAGTCTATACTCCTTGGAAGGACATACCCCAGACCCAGAGTGGTGGAAGATGTGACAGGCTGGGGCCTGGAACCCTTTGTTTCTTGCTTGCACTTGGATATATGTCTCCTCCAGCAACAGAATATAAAGAAACTAAAAGGGACTAAGAGTAACTGTGTACATGCACCAGCTGGAAAAATTATGAACAAGACACACTGAGGCCAAAAACCCAGCTGCCACTTCTGAGATGTCCAGAACAAAAGCTCTGCACATGACTCTTGCACATATCAGCACCAAGGGGGTGGGCAGACCACCCACGCCACCCCTCAGCTGGACCCATGGATCGGCCCCTATCTTCACTCCATTTAAGAGACAAGCTCAACCCCCCTCACATTAGGAAGCAAGCAAGGGCACCTGTTTCTTGTTTGTGCTGCAACAAGAGTCCCAGTAAAGCCTTGCCTGAATTTTTCACCTGATCTCTTTCCAGTTTCTACTGATTAAGGAGTCCAAGAATCCTTGTCAGGGACAGGTCCACTCATGTGGATCAGAAGTGTTCTAGTGTTCCAGTTCTGAGGTTAAATATCTTCTTTCTCTATTTCAAAGCTTATATAATTTTAAAAAGATAACTCCTAACAATTTCACAAAATATTGTTTCACTATGTAAGAAACATTACTCTGCAAAAATACATCTGAGAACCTACCAATGACAGCAGCTGTGAGAGAACAGAGACCTTTGGAAGGACCATGACCTGACCTTTATGGAGCCTCAGTTAAGAAACACCCCAGCACAGCTTAACACTTAACACTTACCTGCCTGCACTCAAATGGAGAGCTTTCTGGAAATTTCCTCACTACAACGCAAATCCAAGAATTGCTTTAAAAAAAGCAACCAGAATGGATACGGAAGTCAAGTAACATATCAGGATTAAAGCTAATCCTCCAAAGAGAAATTGCTTTTCAATAACAATAAAAAAACACAACATATTAAACATAAACTTCCCATTTACTGTAGCAACAAAAAATGTAGAATAAGTGCACATGGACCTGGAAGTATATTACGTTAATAAAAGAGTAAATAATAATTATTGCTTTTTATCTCAATTCTGTATGCTTTTCACACAGGCTCCTTCTAATTCTCACAACTCCACCAGGTCGCTGTTATGTCCCACTGGGACCAGCAGAAAATGAGGTCAGGACAATTGAGTAAACTGTCAATGACACAGCTCTCAGCAGAGTCAGGTCAGGAACCTTTGTCCTTCTTCAAAGCCTCTTCAGAGTCTTTTCACTCCCTACCATCCTTTGATCAGCACGACCCATACAGAGAAAACTGTAAGATGCTGCAGAGGACACTTGAACTGAATGTAGGTTCATCAATGTTCCCAGACGGGAAACCTGGATAGTAAAAAGAAATCTTTTTTTTTTTTCTTTAAATAATGTACAGATTTAAAATCCCAAGGAGACTTTCCTCTGTGGGGGAGAGCTGTTTTGTGGAAATGTTACAGTTAAGTTCATCCATATGCATAAACAGGGAATGAAGGCACTGTTTTAGCTCTGCCCCTTTTTTCCAAGCCGATGAGAAGACAGTAGAAGACTTAAAAGCCATAAAGCCATGAGAACATACAAGAGATAATAACAATGAATGAGAGATAATCTACTTTTTTTTTTTTTTGGAAAAATGGATGGTCTGGATATGTGACTTAAATTAAAAGGCAAGAAGCAAAGAACGAGCCCAAAGAAAAGGCAATCAGCAGGAAAAAAGCCAATTCACACCACAGAATCAAAAAAAGTTCCAGAACTGAAAAGGGTGAGACCAATGGGGAACAAAAATAGGAGAAAGTGTATATAGGGAAATTTGGTCTCTTCCCCACCGCAGCAATAAATAGTTTATTTTCAGAGGAAATTTTTGAAAAGAAGCTCTAAATTTTGAGGCACCAGACACAGAGGAGGGAAGAGGTGCATTGCTGAACTAGAGGATGCTGAGCCTGCCTGTCCCAGCTCCCAGAACTGACAGTCAAATTCTGTCTCACAGGAAAAAGTCTGGAGGCTTCTTCTCTGGGAGAAAATGACCAGCTCAAGGGAAACAGCTACATATGGGAGGGTTAGAGGGGGTCTTCCAATGAAGTGAAGTCCACCAATTGATGGACTAATCCTTAATCTTAAATATGACCAGATGGCCAAGGATGACCAGATATTTGAACCAGAGAAACACAGAGATCAAAACAAATAGGTAGGTTAAAGAATTTGGAAGAAACACATTCAAGGGGCAGAAGAAAACTAACAACGTCGGGAAAAAAAGATAATGTATGCCTTTATATAAGAGAATTGGTCCATAAAACAAGAATCAGAGTCTATGAAAACAACAATAAAGAGTAATCCTAAGCTCTCAAAAAAGTGAATATTAAATATTTGTCTCTCCACTACATAATTTTTAAAAATCATTTGGAACCTCAGTTCCAGATTGATTGTTATTGTGATGTTAATTTATGTGTCTTATATAAGGATTTTTTTGTTCACAGTAATATTAAAATTCCACAAATATATGTTTCAAAACATACTTTGCCTTATCAATGAAATTACCAGTTTCAGGGCTTATAAGTGTTTCTTGCATGCACTTTCCCTTCCATTGGTTCAACATGCTGATGGATTTTAATGAATATTTTTTCCAGAAACAGTGCCACTGCCAGACTATTTCCTAAGTGCTGACATGTCACAAGGTGTGTTTCTTTTGTGCTGTATGAATCCTGGTTTGTCTCTACACAGCGCTCTAGGTCCACAATCCTGGTGAACCTTCTTTTGTCATCAGGCAAACTGACAACACTGCTGGTCTCTTCCGTTTTAAAAAAATTTAAATGTTTATAGGATTCTTCTCTTTACCCGTGAAATTAAAACATTGTTAGGATACATATATGTGCCTGTCTTTTTCAGTACCCTACAGAGGCTTGGGAGGACTTTTTCAGCAGAAACCTCAGATCTTTCTTTAGTGCAGATAAATTCTCTTTTCTGTATCTTTAAATATTACCACTTCTCCATCTGCTCTATGTTAGAATGGATGAGGGGAATAAACATATGTCAGATACACTAAAGTCTATCCTCTCACTTATCTTTTATAATTTTTATTTATTTATATTTTCATTCTATGTTCTGTGAACGTTCCTCAAATTAGTTTCAAAATTCCCACTTCAATTTTTAGCAGTGTTTAATTGGTATTTGTTGCCAATATTGGTAGGACTCTCAGCAACCAAATTTTCAATTTCCTTTTCATAGCTGTCTACTTTTTTAGCACAATATCCCCCTCAACTTTCCTTGAGGTTGCTAGCTGGGGTGTGTTTAAATGTCTCTTCTGTTTCAATTAATTCTATTTTATGTGTTTTCTCTGAACACTCCATATCCCACCAATCTGCCCTGTTATTTCCTTTCAGATAACTTCAGTTAAAATTTCTTACTATTTGCTCATATTTATCAAAGAAGAAAAGAAGTGATGTCGCTCAGTTGTGCCCGCCTCTTTGTGGCCCCGTGGACTGTAGTTTACAAGGCTCCTCTGTTCATGGAATTTTCCAAGCAAGAGTACTGGAGTGGGTTGCCATTTCCTTCTCCAAGGGATCTTCCCAACCCAGGGATTGAACCCAGGTCTTCCGCACTGAGGGCAGACACTTTACAATCTGAGCCACCAGGGAAGCCCCATATTTATCAAATGAAGGTATAAATCATTCTGTGTGCCAAACACAGTACTAAATAATATAAACTTTGTCCTATAAACCCCCCAAATCTAAGATAAATGTTATCCTCCCTGAGTGTCACTTGGAGGTGAAAAGATATAGGATTCTGTGGTGAGTTAGGGATTCTGTTCAAACTACTGAGATCTTTCAGTCCCTCAATCCCGCTCCTTCAGCCTCTGCTTGGAACCATGGGGACATTTGTGCAGTCAGAGCTGGGAGTGCTCAGAGAAAGTCTGGGAAGAGCACAAGAACCATATTTTCTTTTTCTTTTCTCTACAACTATTAAAAAAAAAATTTTTTTTTAACTTTTTGGTCATGCAGCAAGCATGTGAGAATCTTAGTTTTGTGCATAGGGATCGAACCCTCATTCCCTGCAGTGGAAGCACAGTCTTAACCACTGGACTGGTAGGCAAGTCCCTCTCTGCATTTATTGTGCATACAGAGTCATTGGAGACCTCTTGACTTCTGCCCAGGTAGGAGTCAGCCAGGGTCCACACTCAGTTATCTAGCCAGCCAGCCATCAAGTGAAGATGGGAGATAGACTACAGAGGTCCATGGGAGATGTCAGGGACAAGGATCAATGTCCTTCATCTCCCATCCCACCCTCCTAACCTCAGTGGCTCAAGGCCATGATTTTGAGGGGTTGCCCAAGACACCCATCTTCTCTGGATTCTCTGCTTTGTCTGTACTGGGCTGACGATCAAAAGCCACTGACTGATTTCTTGATCATTCTGCTCTCATCTTTAAAATGTTGGTTCAATGAGGATACTCTTCCATGTTAAAAATAAACCTATCTGAAATCAATTGTTAATATTTTAAAGCAGTGCTGCAGACAATGTAACTTAAAGCTTAGGTCCTGAACTTAAATAATCTTGGTTTAAATCCTGGTATCACAAATTATTCTGTGAACTTGAGCGAGCTATTTTACTTCTCTAAATATTTCCTTTCCTGTAAATCACAATAAGAGGGTTATTAGGAAGAATAATGAGATGAGGCATTTAAAGCATTTACCACAGTACCTGATTTGCAGTAAACAAAATAAATGTTTGTTATCATTATTTTTGACTGTAAAAATCTCCAGAGTCAGTAATGTTACAAAGATACCTAAAATTGCCACAAATGATTTCAAAATGAGTTCTGGGGTAGAGTAGGGAGGCAGCGAGAAGAGGTATAAACCATAAAAATAAATAACAAAATCATCATCATTCACAAGTGATGTGATATATAAAGTCTACCATATGTGTACTGTGTATACAAAAATGTCTGAAAAAAAGTTTTGAATAACAGATATGTAGATTTGTTTACGTTTTTACTTTTTAAATACTTGAGGCTTTGAAAAGTTGCAAAAACAGAACAGAGTTCCAGTGTATTTTCCAAGTATCCCCCATTGTTAACATCTTACATTATTACCATAATGTACTTGTCAAAACTCTGTATTTGTGCAATACTATACGATTCATGGGGTCGCAAAGAGTCGGACACGACTGAGCGACTGAACTGAACTGAACTGAACTGATAGAGACTTTACTAGCACATTTTACTGTCCCTTTCTGTTCCAAAATCCAAACTAAGACCCCCATCAACACGTATTTCTCATGTCTCCTTGGTCTCCTCTGCTGTCGCTGCTGCCGCTAAGTCACTTCAGTCGTGTCCAACTGTGCGACCCCACAGACAGCAGCCCACCAGGCTTCCCCGTCCTTGGGATTCTCCAGGCAAGAATACTGGAGTAGGTTGACATTTCCTTCTCCAACACATGCATGCATCAAGTCGCTTCAGTCGTGTCCGACTCTGTGCAACCCCATGGACAGCAGCCCACCAGGCTCCTCTGTCCATGGGATTCTCTAGGCAAGAATACTGGAGTGGGTTGCCATAGTCTCCTCTGCTGCTGCTACTGCTGCTAAGTCACTTCAGTCGTGTCCAACTCTGTGTGACCCCATAGATGGCAGCCCACCAGGCTTCCCCATCCCTGGGATACTCCAGGCAAGAACACTGGAGTGGGTTGCCATTTCCTTCTCCCATGCACGAAAGTGAAAAGTGAAAATGAAGTCGCTCAGTAGCGTCCACTAATCTGTAGTAATTCTCCAACATTCTGTTTCCTTTCATGACCTTGATACTTTTACAGAATTCTTGTCAGTTATCTTGTAGAATATCCTCCAATTTGGGTCTAATACTTTCTCACGATTAGACTGAGGTTCTGTGTTTTGCATAAGTATACTCATTAGTGATATGTGCCTCTCAGTGCATCCTATGTCTTACTAGTGGCGATATTAACTCTGATCACTTGGTTAAGGTGAAATCGGCTATAAACATGTCAGGTAGTTAGAACAGAAAAGAGAGTCCAAGATAGCAGAATCACTCAGTAGGTTTAAAAGAAAAAAAGGCCCATGAAAGGGGAGGTGAAAGACGACCAGAGTGAGAACCTCTGGCAAGAAAACATACCCAAAGCACACCCCTTTCCCCGATTGGTCCTCAGTTCAGTCGCTCAGTTGTGTCCGACTGTATGTGACCCCATGAATCGCAGCACGCCAGGCCTCCCTGTTCATCACCAACTCCAAGAGTTCACTCAAACTCATGTCCATCGAGTCAGTGATGCCATCCAGCCATCTCACCTCGGTCGTCCCCTTCTCCTCCTGCTCCCAATCCCTCCCAGCATCAGAGTCTTTTTCCAATGAGTCAACTCTTTGCATGAGGTGGCCAAAGTATTGGAGTTTCAGCTTTAGCATCATTCCTTCCAAAGAAATCCCAGGGTTGATCTCCTTCAGAATGGACTGGCAGATCTCCTTGCAGTCCAAGGGACTCTCAAGAGTCTTCTCCAACACCACAGTTCAAAAGCATCAATTCTTAGCAGTCACCTTTCTTCACAGTCCAACTCTCACATCCATACAGGACCACAGGAAAAACCATAGCCTTGACTAGACAGACCTTCATTGACAAAGTAATGTCTCTGCTTTTCAATATGCTATCTAGGTTAGTCATAACTTTTCTTCCAAGGAATAAGTGTCTTTGAATTTCATGGCTGCAATCACCATCTGCAGTGATTTTGGAGCCCAAAAAAATAAAGTCTGACACTGTTTCCACTGTTTCCCCATCTATTTCCCATGAAGTGATGGGACCAGATGCCATGATCTTCGTTTTCTGAGTGTTGAGCTTTAAGCCAACTTTTCCACTCTCCTCTTTCACTTTCATAAAGAGGCTTTTTAGTTCCTCTTCACTTTCTACCATACGGGTGGTGTCATCTGCATATCTGAGGTTACTGATATTTCTCCTGGCAATCTTGATTCCAGCTTGTGTTTCTTCCAGTCCAGCGTTTCTCATGATATACTCTGCATAGAAGTTAAATAAGCAGGTGACAACATACAGCCTTGACACACCCCTTTGTCTATCTGGAACCAGTCTGTTGTTCTATGTCCAGTTCTAACTGTTGGTTCCTGACCTGCATACAGGTTTCTCAAGAGGCAGTTCAGGTGGTCTGGTATTCCCATCTCTTTCAGAATTTTCCACAGTCTGTTGTGCTCCACACAGTCAAAGGCTTTGGCATAGTCAATAAAGCAGAAATAGATGTTTTTCTGGTACTTTTTTCCTTTTTCCATGATCCAGTGGATGTTGGCAATCTGATTTCTGGTTCCTCTACTTTACTAAACACAGCTTGAACATCTGGAAGTTCATGGTTCATGTATTGCTGAAGCCTGGCTTGGAGAATTTTGAGCATTACTTTATTAGCGTGTGAGATGAGTGCAATTGTGCGGTAGTTGGAGCATTCTTTGGCATTGCCTTTCTTTGGGATTGGAATGAAAACTGACCTTTTCCAGTCCTGTGGCCACTGCTGAGTTTTCCAAATTTGCTGGCATATTGAATGCAGCACTTTCACAGCATCATCTTTCAGGATTTGAAACAGCTCAACTGGAATTCCGTCACCTCCACTAGCTTTGTTCATAGTGATGCTTTCTGAGGCCCACTTGACTTCACATTCCAGGATGTCTGGCTCTAGGTGAGTGATCACACCATCGTGATTATCTGGGTCAAGAAGATCTTTTTTGTACAATTCTTCTGTGTATTCTTGACACCTCTTCTTAATATCTTCTGCTTCTGTTAGGTCCATACCATTTCTGTCCTTTATTGAGCCCATATTTGCATTACATGTTCCCTTGGTATCTCTAATTTTCCTAAAGAGATCTCTAGTCTTTCCCATTCGTTATTTTCTTGTGATTGGTCCTAGGTGCAACTAATCGGGTAAATGCTAGTATAATCCCCTATGTGCATAGGGTCAGACCAATCAGACCCCAGGGATAATACATCCCCTGTCTGCATAGGGCATAACCAATCAGGCTCCAAGGGGAGGAAACAGAGTATAAAAAGAGAAGTATAGGAAAGTCTGTGTGCTTCTTTGGCAGCCCTTTCCTTGATTTGTGTTATTTTTGAACTACTTGCTTCCTGCTTAAGCTCTGACCAGTTTGTCCTTAAAAATAGTGCCTACTTAATAAGTACTGCATGTTGTAGCTACAAGTGGTCTGTGGTTTCAAATCTTTGCTTCTACCAGACATGGAGGAAGAGGAAAAAAGGAAACCAACAAACTTACCTTTTTCCTCTGTGATCAATAAATCATTGGGGGAGATGCTTTGATACTATACAAGTATCCTGTTTGCACTTTTATGTCTAATTTCAGCATCCATCCATAGATCTCACATGAAACAACTGTCATCGGGGTGTTATAATGGTAATTTTCTATTTCCTTTATTTCTTCAATATTTACCAAGTGGAATTCTTATGTAAGGAAGGGCTGACCCTACATGTTTGACACCTGCTGAGTTTCAGAGCCAGAGGAGACTTAAGATCTGAGACCTCAGATGCCAGCAGCTTTGGCATCATCTGAGTGCTTGTTAGAAATGCAGAATCTCAGGCCCCACTGGGACCTACTGGATCAGAATCTGCATTTTAACAAGATTGAGTAATTCGTGTGCTTTGAAACTCATTCACATTTATTAAGGTGTCTGACAATTGAGGTCCTACTTTGAGTTAGCAAAGTCAGCCAACGCTTGTTTTCTGACTCTCAATTCATGCTCCTCTTCTAACTTGGTTGATACATTCCCAAAGGAAATACAAAGCACATAGGCTTTGAACTTGAAACTGAATTTAAATATTTAACACTGTTTATCTGCCTATCTACCAATTCATTCTTAGGCAAGCAAGTTAACCTCTCTGAACTTCAGTTTCCACATCAGTAAATTGATGAAAATATTAAACTAGGGATAATAGGGAAGACGAGATAATATCTGGGGAGCACCTGGCATGTGACATGTGACTGACAAAGAGATATGAGTGCTGATGTGGCCCAGCTGTTGGGAGTGCTATCCACACTCAACTTCAGTGGTGCCTTCAGCCCTTCCAGGGTCAGTCTCTGTGGTACAGAGCTGCCTCGTTCAAGGTCGTGACCTCCAGTGGTGATCCATATCCAAAGACAGGTATATAAAGGTCCAACGATTCTGGTCCCACAGAACAACCCTGACAACCACTTCAGCTCCAGAGGCACTCTTGACTAAAGATCCTAAATATTTCGGAGCCCATTTCTAGGACTTAAATTGCATATAATACAAAATAGGTTCTTGAGAATCAGGAACAACTGTTATGTGAAAGAGGAGAGTGAAAAACTAGCTTAAAGCTCAACATTTAGAAAACTAGATCATGGCATCCAGTCCCATCACTTCATGGCAAATAGATGGAGAAACAGTGGCAGACTTTATTTTGAGGCGGCTCCAAAATCACTGCAGATGGTGACTGCAGCCATGAAATTCAAATACGCTTACTCCTTGGAAGAAAAGTTATGACCAACATATTAAAATACAGAGACATTACTTTGCCAACAAAGGTCCGTCTAGTCAAGGCTATGGTTTTTCCAGTGGTCATGTATGGATGTGAGAGTTGGACTATAAAGAAAGCTGAGCGCCGAAGAATTAATGCTTTTGAACTGTGGTGTTAGAGAAGACTATTGAAAGTCCCTTGGACAGCAAGGAGATGCAACTAGTCCATCCTAAAGGAAATCAGTCCTGAAAGTTCATTGGAGGGACTAATGTTGAAGTTGAAACTCCAATACTTTGGCCATCTGATGTGACTAGCTGACTCATTCGAAAAGACCCTGATGCTAGGAAAGACAAGAGGAGAAGGGGACGATAGAGGATGAGATGGTTGGATGGCATCATCGACTCAATGGACATGAGTATGAGTAAACTCTGGGAGTTGGTGATGGACAGGGAGGACTGGTGTGCTGCAGTCCATGGGGTCGCAAAGAGTTGGACACTACTGAGCAACTGAACTGAACTGCTATGCCTTGGGGATAATCTTTGCATATTGTCCATAACACTAAATGCAAACTGACCCAAATCATATTAAATACCTATAATGCATCTGCCATGGTGCTAGATATAGAAATACAGAGAGAGCACAGGAAAACACTGCTCACTGTTAAATACAGAAGACTAAAACAAGATGGTACAATCAACCAAAACACTATCTTGACAAAATTACTGTGGCTATTGGCTGGTCTAGTCTCAACCCAAATTCCCCTAATATTAGAATCCTGATACAGCTTCATCAAAGACCATCCACCACTGGAGAACCCTAGAGTCAGGAAGTAGAGGGTAACCACTCACTTTCTAACAAAAAAAAATGAAGACAAGACTGGATTTTAAATTAAAGAAGCTCTTGTTTCCTGAACAACTCTTTGCTTACCCTTGATAAAAAAAAAAAAGTCCAGAAATAAGTGTCAGCAAGTTACTGGATGTCCGACTCACACAGAATGTGAAACCAAGTTTTATAGCCCTGCTGTTAAAAGTACTTTTTAAAGTTTCTCTGCACTTTCAACTGCTCCACATGACAAAAGGAAAACTACACTGTGCTTCTTTTGCAAATGAATGTACCCTAAGGTCAAAATGAAACTCTATGTAACTCTCAACAGGCAGAAATCATGTAAACCTCGATTATTCACTCTGATGAAAGATCTTTTAGCCTGAAATGTTGTTACAATACACACACACACACAAACACACACATAACATTCCTACATGATTAAATCTGCATTACCATGAGAAATGGTAATTTCATTCCTATCCCAAAGAGAGGCAATGGCAAAGAATGCTCAAACTACCGCACAATTGCGCTCATCTCACATGCTAGTAAAGTAATGCTCAAAATTCTCCAAGCCAGGCTTCAGCAATACGTGAACCGTGAACTTCCAGATGTTCAAGCTGGTTTTAGAAAAGGCAGAGGAACCAGAGATCAGATTGCCAACATCTGCTGGATCATTGAAAAAGGAAGAGAGTTCCAGAAAAATATCTATTTCTGCTTTATTGACTATGCCAAAGCCTTTACTGTGTGGAGCACAGTAGACTGTGGAAAATTCTGAAAGAGATGGGAATACCAGACCACCTGACCTGCCACTTGAGAAATCTGTATGTAGATCAGGAAGCAACAGTTAGAACTGGACATAGAACAACAGACTGGTTCCAAATAGGAAAAGGAGTACATCAAGACTGTATATTGTCACCCTGAATATTTAACTTATATGCATACTACATCATGAGAAACGCTGGGCTGGAAGAAGCACAAGCTGTAATCAAGATTGCCAGGAGAAATATCAATAACTTCAGATATGCAGAAAAACCACCCTTATGGCAGAAAGTGAAGAGGAACTAAAGAGCCTCTTGATGAAAGTGAAAGAGGAGAGTGGAAAAGTTGNGATAGAGGATGAGATGGTTGGATGGCATCATCGACTCAATGGACATGAGTATGAGTAAACTCTGGGAGTTGGTGATGGACAGGGAGGACTGGTGTGCTGCAGTCCATGGGGTCGCAAAGAGTTGGACACTACTGAGCAACTGAACTGAACTGCTATGCCTTGGGGATAATCTTTGCATATTGTCCATAACACTAAATGCAAACTGACCCAAATCATATTAAATACCTATAATGCATCTGCCATGGTGCTAGATATAGAAATACAGAGAGAGCACAGGAAAACACTGCTCACTGTTAAATACAGAAGACTAAAACAAGATGGTACAATCAACCAAAACACTATCTTGACAAAATTACTGTGGCTATTGGCTGGTCTAGTCTCAACCCAAATTCCCCTAATATTAGAATCCTGATACAGCTTCATCAAAGACCATCCACCACTGGAGAACCCTAGAGTCAGGAAGTAGAGGGTAACCACTCACTTTCTAACAAAAAAAAATGAAGACAAGACTGGATTTTAAATTAAAGAAGCTCATTGTTTCCTGAACAACTCTTTGCTTACCCTTGATAAAAAAAAAAAAGTCCAGAAATAAGTGTCAGCAAGTTACTGGATGTCCGACTCACACAGAATGTGAAACCAAGTTTTATAGCCCTGCTGTTAAAAGTACTTTTTAAAGTTTCTCTGCACTTTCAACTGCTCCACATGACAAAAGGAAAACTACACTGTGCTTCTTTTGCAAATGAATGTACCCTAAGGTCAAAATGAAACTCTATGTAACTCTCAACAGGCAGAAATCATGTAAACCTCGATTATTCACTCTGATGAAAGATCTTTTAGCCTGAAATGTTGTTACAATACACACACACACACAAACACACACATAACATTCCTACATGATTAAATCTGCATTACCATGAGAAATGGTAATTTCATTCCTATCCCAAAGAGAGGCAATGGCAAAGAATGCTCAAACTACCGCACAATTGCGCTCATCTCACATGCTAGTAAAGTAATGCTCAAAATTCTCCAAGCCAGGCTTCAGCAATACGTGAACCGTGAACTTCCAGATGTTCAAGCTGGTTTTAGAAAAGGCAGAGGAACCAGAGATCAGATTGCCAACATCTGCTGGATCATTGAAAAAGGAAGAGAGTTCCAGAAAAATATCTATTTCTGCTTTATTGACTATGCCAAAGCCTTTACTGTGTGGAGCACAGTAGACTGTGGAAAATTCTGAAAGAGATGGGAATACCAGACCACCTGACCTGCCACTTGAGAAATCTGTATGTAGATCAGGAAGCAACAGTTAGAACTGGACATAGAACAACAGACTGGTTCCAAATAGGAAAAGGAGTACATCAAGACTGTATATTGTCACCCTGAATATTTAACTTATATGCATACTACATCATGAGAAACGCTGGGCTGGAAGAAGCACAAGCTGTAATCAAGATTGCCAGGAGAAATATCAATAACTTCAGATATGCAGAAAAACCACCCTTATGGCAGAAAGTGAAGAGGAACTAAAGAGCCTCTTGATGAAAGTGAAAGAGGAGAGTGGAAAAGTTGGCTTAAAGCTCAACATTCAGAAAACGAAGATCATGGCATCCGGTCTCATCACTTCATGGGAAATAGATGGGGAAACAGTGGAAACAGTGGCTGAGTTTATTTTTGGGGGCTCCAAAATCACTGCAGATGGTGATTGCAGCCATGAAATTCAAAGACCCTTTACTCCTTGAAAGGAAAGTTATGACCAACCTAGATAGCATAGTGAAAAGCAGAGACATTACTTTGTCAACAAAGGTCCATCTAGTCAAGGCTATGTTTTTTCCTGTGGTCATGTATGGATGTAAGAGTTGGACATAAAAAAAGCTGAGCATTGAAGAATTGATTCTTTTGAACTGTGGTGTTGGAAAAGACTCTTGAGAGTCCCTTGGACTGCAAAGAGATGCAACCAGTGCATCCTAAGGAGATTGGTCCTGGGTGTTCATTGGTAGGACTATTTTGAAGCTGAAACTCTAATACTTTGACTACCTGATGCAAAGAGCTGACTCATTTGAAAAGACCCTGATGCTAGGAAAGATTGAGGGCAGAAGGAGAAGGGAACAACAGAGGATGAGATGGCTGGATGGCATTGCCAACTCAATGGATATGGGTTTGGGTAGACTCCAGGAGTTGGTGATGGACAGGGAAGCCTAGTGTGCTGTGGTTCACGGGGTCGCAAAGAGTCGGACTTGACTGAGCGACTGAATTGAACTGAACCATGAGAAAAATCAGAATAGGCATATTAATATGTTCATCTGGGCACTACCTACTATTCTGGAGTTCTGGCTTTGAAAGCTTAGTAAAGGTTTCCTTGGATGATAGACAACTTTAATGGTCTTTCACAAAAAATTTTAAAAGTACAAAATTTCCATTATCCACTGCTGGCCAGAGGCAAGTTCCTCGAGGGGTACACAATTGTACTAGCACATCAAGAAGCCCTAAAATAGTCTTTAGAAGCAATAAGCCCCCGCCCAGAGTGCCAAATAACCCAGTTCTGTGTCCCAATTTGTTCTGACCATCTTTATGATCAACTCAGGCTCTCTCCCTTGGTTTTTCCCCCACAGTGTGTAGACATGGGGCTTGGTCAGTGCCCTGCCACTGAGGGCTGCTGATCAGTCCCACTTGTCTTCCTGTTTGGTAAACAAGTGGAGTGACCTTACCCACAGGAACTGGTCCATTACATGCCCCCTATTTCTCTGCTTCAGAAGCTTCTCTTTAAAAACACCAAATTCTGCTCTACAACTGCCAGGTGAATATACTCCCAGAGGGTCAGAACTGTTGCAATGATGCGGGAGCCATTTGGTGGTGGTAGCGTAGTCACTGAGTCGTGTCCAACTCTTGCGACCCCATGGACTGTAGCCCACGAGGCTCCTCTTAATTTCTCGGTCCACATATAAATACTCCACTCCCCAGTTTTTTCCACTTATTTAATGATTATTTATTTAATTATTTATTAATTAACATTTTACACATTGTCTATGGACAAAAATGAGCTTCCCAGGTGTTAGTGGTAAAGAACTCATCTGCCAGTGCAACAGACATAAGAAACATGGACTTGACCCCTGGGTTGGAAGATCCCCTTAAAGATGACATAAACACATATGATCCAATGGTTCTCAACGAAGGGGCGATTTTGCTCTCCAAGGAACATCTGGAAATACCTGGAGAAATTTTTGCTTGTTACAACCAGGGGTGGGTGGGGCTGCTACTAGTGGACAGAGGTCAGGAATACTGCTAAACCTCCAACAAAGTGGAGGGCACATCCCCACAGAACAGGCTCATGAAGTCCATGATGTCAGTGAGGCCAAGGTAGAGAAACCCAAAATCCAACACTATAAAAAACTGAATGGAAAAGGAAATAAGGAAAAGCAAAATTTGGCAGCAGCATGGTAAAATTGAGTCAGAAGCTTGCAAGTATTTTGCCATATTTGAACTGAGCTTCCTATCAGCCAAACCAAAGAGGGAAATACCATGTGATCAGTAAAATAAAAATGATTCACAAACCACCCTCGGGAAGTTTCTGTTGGCTCACAAGACTGATAAGAATTCTTCCTAAGGCAAGCAGAAAGGAGATACAGGATAGTGATGGAGAGAACTCCATCTTCCATCCTAAAGTCACCAAACAAGGAATCCAACCATGTTTCAGTGAGGCTAGCTCTCATATCAGCCCCCAGTGCAAGGATGAAACAAAATTCAACTCAAGACAAAGGATGAAAACCAGAAGACCTGAGTTCACTTGTGCTTAGTTTTACTTTGCTCTCTCCTTCCCTTGGGGTAACAGTGTTGGATATGCTACTGACAGGGTTCTTGGCCTTCCCCCAAATCAACAGAAATTGACTAGAGGTCAGACAAGAAATTCAGGCAAGGCTTTACTGGGGTTACTGTTCCAGCTGCAGAAGGGATGGAAAACAAATAACAGGCCCCCTTGCTTGCTGCCCAAAGTGGGGGAATAAGCTGGTTCCTTCCATGGGGTGAGTGTACGGGTGTGCCCAGGGGTCAATCAGAAGGGTGGCTTAGGTGTTCTGCCCACCCCTTGGGTGTTGAGTGCAGGGGGCATGTGCAGTACTTTGCTTTTGCTCCCAACATCTAGTTTTTGCTCCTGGTTCTTCAGAAGTGGTAGTTGGGATTTTTTGGTCTTTTTGTATCTTTCAATACAGAATTTGCCAAAACTGCTGCATGCAGGCAGTTATTTTTAGTCCAGTATAGTTTCTTTGTATTTTGTTGTTTGAGGAGACATTTGCCTAGGTACAAGCACTGTAGCAGAGGGTTCCAGGTCGGTTTCAGATAGACCATAGATCTTTCATATATCTATGTTTTATGTGTCCTCTTTCTCAGTCACACCTTGATAATGCTTGAGCAACAGAGTTTGAAGTTATAATGTGTCAATAATTTAGAATAGACTTTTCCATTAAGGGAATTCCAGAGGAGTCAACTGAAAGAGCTCCCAATGGCTAAAACAAGATGAGACACCCACAGCAGGAAGATATGCATCCACTGCATTTAGAAACTGTTCACTATGATACAAGGAAACAGGAGGGAACAAAACAATTGATTTTACCAGTGGCAAATTCTCCAGTGTCCCTTGAGATTAGATTAAGATTAGATTGAGTTCACAGTTTAACCCATAATCTCATTAGTCCATATCTCAAGAATTAAAGACTAAAAAAAAAAAAAAAAATTACTTTAAAAGTGTAAAATGAATCCTATTGAGGATAAACTAGTAATTTATTTTGGAAAAATGTAGAATACCTACCTTATGCCGTGCACAAAAATAAAGCTCATATAAAGATTCAAATGTTAAAAAATAAAGCCAAGAAATAAAAGGACATATGTGCAAATTATTTATGTCTAAATTCATGTCATCCATCCATCTATTCTTAGAAAGAAGGCACTTTCAGTTTACACTTCTTGCAAACCAAGTAAGTAGTAAGTAAAATATTGGTAATTTTATTAAATAAGATTGAATTGCATGGGTATTGAACATCAAAAAATGCCAAAAAACCCAAGGCCCAGGTTTTAGTGCTAATGTCATTGTCCAATAAAAGAAACTAAAACCAAGCACTGAAACTTGGACACAGAAGCCTTTCTGTGTCCCCAGTTTCTTGTTTGAAGGGAACAGGTTTCAGCCTCCATGAAACCATCAGTTTCAAAGGACAGGTTCAAACAGTAGCTACTCAGGAAAAGGAGAAGATGAAAAGAAAAGGAAGGAACAGTCAAGAAACAATTGTGCAGCCTTTGGACAGGATCCTGGTTTTACATCAAGTAATACATATAATAGTATCTTTGAGGTACAGTTCTACAGAACTCAGATGGTAAAGAATCTGCCTGCAGGAGACTCAGGTTTGATCCCTGGGTTGGTGAGAGAGTTAATTATTAGGTAGGTTGATAAGGAGTCCCTTAAGGAGGAGACTTGAGGAGTCTCTCAAGGAGGAGACCCTCAAGGAGGATCTGGGGCTCCTGAGGAGGAGGAAAGGGACAAACATTTTTTTCTACAGTGCTTTGTCTTAGTCACATAAGATTTTTTTTCTTAAACTCTGAGTTGTTATGACAATAATCATTAAGACTAACTTTCTTTAAACCCAGAACTAATGATTACACAACAGAACAACCATCTTGCTCAAGGGTATGTTTTTTCCTTGAGCTCTGTACTAATGTCTCTTGAGAAACCTATATGCAGATGAGGAAGCAACAGTTAGAACTGGACATGGAACAACAGACTGGTTCCAAATAGGAAAAGGAGTACGTCAAGGCTGTATATTGTCATCCTGCTTATTTAACTTATATGCAGAGTACATCATGAGAAACGCTGGACTGGAAGAAACACAAGCTGGAATCAAGATTGCTGGGAGAAATATCAATCACCTCAGATATGCAGATGACACCACCCTTATGGCAGAAAGTGAAGAGGAACTAAAAAGCCTCTTGATGAAAGTGAAAGAGGAGAGTGAAGAAGTTGGCTTAAAGCTCAACATTCAGAAAATGAAGATCATGGCATCCAGTCCCATCATTTCATGGGAAATAGATGGGGAAACAGTGGAAATAGTTCAGACTTTATTGTTTGGGGCTCCAAAATCACTGCAGATGGTGACTGCAGCCATGAAATTAAAAGACGCTTACTCCTTGGAAGAAAAGTTATGACCAACCTAGATAGCATATTGAAAAGCAGAGACATTACTTTGCCGACTAAGGTCTGTCTAGTCAAGGCTATGGTTTTTCCAGTGGTCATGTATGGATGTGAGAGTTGGACTGTGAAGAAAGCTGAGTGCCGAAGAATTGATGCTTTTGAACTATGGTGTTGGAGAGGACTCCTGAGAGTCCCTTGGACTGCAAGGAGATCCAACCAGTCCATTCTGAAGGAGATCAGCCCTGGGTGTTCTTTGGAAGGAATGATGCTAAAGCTGAAACTCCAGTACTTTGGCCACCTCATGTGAAGAGTTGATTCATTGGAAAAGACTCTGATGCTGTGAGGGATTGGGGGCAGGAGGAAAAGGGGACAACAGAGGATGAGATGGCTGGATGGCATCACTGACTCCATGGATGTGAGTTTGAGTGAACTCTGGGAGTTGGTGAGGGACAGGGAGGCCTGGCGTGCTGCGATTCATGGGGTTGCAGAGTCGGACATGACTGAGCAACTGAACTGAACTGTACTAATGATTATATAATAACAATATATCTTGCTTGAGGACATGTTTCTCCTTCTTAACAGGAAACTTCTGACTAATCTCCTTAAGACTTACATTGTAAGAGTGGGTCTGGTAAGACCTTTCTATTGTTAGCTTTAAGATGTATATTGTGGGAATGGGCCTGGTAAAAGTATATAAGGCCTTGATAAGACTCATCAGGAGACCAACTGAGATCTGTTCAAAGAAATGCACACACCCTGATCCTTATCTGACTTCCCTGGTGTCTCAGATGGTAAAGGGTCTGCCTACAATGTGGGAGACCTGGGTTCAATCCCTGGGTCGGGAAGATCTCCTGGAGAAAGAAATAGCAATCCACTCTAGTACTCTTGCTTGGAAAATCCCATCAACAGAGGAGCCTGGTAGGCTGCAGTCCATGGGGTCTCAAGAGTCACGACTGAGCAACTTCACTTCTTCTTCTTCTCCTTATCAGCAACCATTCCCTTGAACCATTGCTATAAAATTCATCACCAAATCCCCTGAGGTGGGACACACAGTTTTGAGTGCATTAGCCCACTGTGTCCCCCTTTGCCTGGCAAAGCAATAAAGCTATTTTCTACTTCACCCCAAACTCTGTTTCCAAGATTCAATTTGGCACCAGTGCACAGAGGCCAAGTTTCAGCAAATTTCAAGAGCTCCTTGGAAAAATGGTTGATACTAGGAATGAAACAAGAAAGATTTAAGACAAGCCTGGGTATCTTTTTTAGTGCTAGAAAGTAAGAAAGTACTAAAAAAAAAATGATGGGCTTGTCAAAAGGACACAGGAGTCAACTGAAGGAGTTCCCAATAGCCAAAGCTGGGAAAATTTGAGAAACAAAATAATGTATTGCTGGAATATAACTTGAAGTATAAAATATTCATGAGTGCATACTGACATAAATAAATGATTGAATAAACTAAGTAAAGGAGAAGGCACAAATCTATGGAGAAGAATTCTAAATAATTTATGTAGGTATTTTGCCCCCAAGGAAGTCATGCACACTCCCCACTCCTTGCCTGTGAGCTGTAAATAATGACTTCTTTCCAAAAAGCACTGTGTGGAAAGGGAAAAAAGAGGAACTTTACAGTGGAGAAACCCAGCAAGCACCACCCCTGGCAGATGATCAAGGTCAACGTCAACACTGACAAACTAGTCACATTGACAGCATGTACATTTGATATGATGTGATGAAAACAGTTCTTTACCTCCACCTCAAAACACATAACCCCAGGCTAATAATCATGAGGAGAATGTCTAGACAGAGGGACAGCCTACAAATACTTGACCAGTCCTCTTCAAAACCGTCAAGGTTATCAAACCAAAACCAAGGAAAGTCTGCGATACTGTCAGAGTCTATGTCACAGGCAATCCTAAAGAAAATCAGTCCTGAATATTCATTGGAAGTACTGATGCTGAAGCCGAAATTCCATACTTTGGCCACCAGATGCAAAGAACTGACTCACTGGAAAAGACCCTGATGCTGGGAAAGATTGAAGGTGGGAGGAGAAGGGGATGACAGAGGATGAGAAGGCTGGATGGCATCATTGACTCGATGGACATGAGTTTGCGTAAGCTCTGTGAGTGGTGATGGACAGGGAAGCCTGGAGTGCTGCAGTCTATAGAGTAGCAAAGAGTCAGACATGACTGAGTGACTGAACTGACTGATGTCACAGGACGAAGACTTAAGGACTGAATGTAATCTTGAGCAGGACCCTATGGGGTTCCTGGGCATAGAAATCTTTCTGCATCCCCACATTTCTTGCTGGTAGAGAACAGACTCCAGCCTCTATGACTTTCCTTGAGTCCAAATGGTAGATTTGGACATTTGCTAATCAGGAAAAGGAGGGGATGCAGAGACAAAGAAGGAGCAGCCAAGAAACAATAGGGTAGACTCGGCGCAGGGTCCTGGCTCTGTCTCAAGGGATACAGACTACAAAATCTTTGTGCTCTTCTTCAGAAATAAAACCTTCCAACAAATGGAGGATGTTATCATTCTTCATTCCAGGGAAGACCACCTGAGGTCAGATTAAAGGAACCAGAAAAGTTCATCAGAAGACCTACCTGAGACCACATTAAGAGTGCAGGCCCTGCACACATCCTAATCCTTATCAGCACCCCTAACCCTTGAACCAGTAGGGACACACAGTTTTGAGAGTCATGCGCCTGCTATGTCTCCGTTTGCCTGGCAAAGCAATGAAGCTATTCTTTTCTAGTTCACACAAAACTCTTGTCTCTGAGACTTGATTCAGCACCAGTACATACAGTCTGAGTTTTTGGCATCAAGGACTTCCTTTAAAAAAAAAAAAAAAAAAAAAGGATGAGCCACACACCATACATATGTAGCCCTAGGACGGTGCCCTCTCAGAGTTAATGAGAGTAAATAAACTGGCCCTCAGAGTGTCCTGGAACACTTCCAATGACAGAAGGTCTCCATGTGTCCCTTACATGCTCTCTTCTACTCTGTAGATTAACCAGGCTGGCAAGGCAAGGTTGTAAATATCTAATCAGAAAGGGAGTAGAGGTCTACAACATTTAAATTAATGAGTTGTCCTTTGATTAGACAACTGGGAAATTTTTTTAATTCCTAATTTTTAAAATACAGGAGCATCTTCTTTGAGTTATAAAGTAACAAAGAAACAAAAACTAAACTTTCAAACAGAGCTGGGCCAGCCCAGGACCAATCACCACTCTCAGCCAAACACTAAATCTCCCAAACTCACGTATGTTTTGTGATGTGTGTGTGTGTGTGTGTGTGTGTGTGTGTGTGTGTTAAGCTATAGAAATCTTTTAGAAAGATATAAATTTGCTAAGAAATAATGGTCACCTTTTCAAATTCTGATTCACATGTCCAATCAGTTAGCAGGTCATTGTTTTTTGAGTGTGTAGGGGTGAGTGAGGATATGTGTGCTTGAGTGCATTAATAGCTCTTTTCAAATTAGTAACTAGAAAATAAGCCTCAAGGTGCAGTAGATAAAAATCTTAATTTATTAGTAGATAAAAGGTGAAACCCATGACATAAGCTTCGGAGCTCTTCAGAAAGCACCAAGTCTACCACTGAATCTGATACTTTCTCCTCTTCTCAGCCTGTGTCCAAGAAGCTCCAGGATAACTGTGTGTAGGTTAATTTGAGGGCAGAATGAGAACTTGCTAGTAATAGTGAACAATTACTAATAGCTATTAAAGGGCCAGTCACAGTGCTAATCACATTACATATATTTTCTCATTTAAGCCAATAATAACGCTAGGAGATGAGTGCCAGAATCATTCCAGTTTTACAGAGGAAGAAACAAGTTTTAAAGTTTTCCAAAGGCCCATAGCTAAAAATGGATGCAGGGTTCATGCTCTTGACCTCCCTTCACGTTTGTCCACTTTAACAGCTGCTTCACAGCCCTGCGCTTCATAACTATACTGAGAGGTGTATGACCTGACAAAGAGAGTCTGAGGTAACCAGAGAGGAGCAAGAGAGCCACAAGGAGTAGAAAGTCCAAAACCAGGTCACTCATCCTAAGATTACTGGAGAAGTGTGTAGCTGCCAAGGGGAAAGATAGAGTGGGCAGTGACGTCCCAGGTGCTGGCAGGTCAGCATCAGCCAAGGTGATGAAGGCGGAAGTGAAGCCTTTCCTCAAGTCCCATACTTCCCACTGACTGCTCTGAAGGGGCTGAAGTGTGGAATTTTAAAAATAATAAAAACGAAACTACATACAAATCAACAGCAGATTCACAGACACAGAAAACAAACTTATGATTACCAAATGGGAAAGGGGCAGAAAGGGCTAAACTAGCAACTTGGTATTAACAGATACATACTACTACACACAGAACTGATAAAACAACAAGGTCCTACTGTATAGCGCAGGGAACCATATTCAGTACCATGTAATGGCCTATAGTGTAAAATAATCTGAAATATATATATATAACTAAATCACTTTGCTGTAAACCTGAAACTAACACAATATTGCAAATTAATTATACTCAAAAGAAATGAGCTTATATATACGTAGATGAAGGTTTTGCATTAACTAACGTGAGACAATTTATCATCAGTTTTACACTTCCATGCAAGTATTTCACACAACTGTTCATATATAGAAGTAGGTACAAATGCAAGGATCTTTATTATATTAACATCCTTTATTTTCTTTAACTCTTTACAAGCTACATACAAAACAAAAACATAGCAATCATCAACAAAATTAATTTAAATAGCCTATTTTAAGTCTTTTTTCAGCTTTAATGAAAGCTAAGAATTGGAACCACTTGATTTATGATCAGTCACTACAGCTATTCACTTCCTCAACAAGCCCTAAGATTTTCACGTGCCCCCTTGGTTGCTCCCCAGATGCTTTTCCACCCCCAAGTCAATGCACGTAGTAAGATTTAGGATAGATGAGACCCATGCTTTTCATTAACAATGTGTAAATGAGGAAGAGTGGAAGGAGAAGCTGAAAGAGAGAACCTACAGACCATTGGTATAGTTTCAGGATGATCAGTTCAGGAAAGCAAACATATGGAAACTGAGAATCTAGAATCATTGTTCCTGTTACTGCTTGGAATGCCATTATGCCCAGGGAAATATTTAGCTCAGGTTGAAAATACTTGGTCTTGAGATAGAGCAATGCTAACTGCAGATGGTTGACAAATACATGAGAGACAGATGCCTAGCTGAGGTGGCAATGAAGTTCAGAGTATATCTGTGGAACCATTTATAATTCTAGACATTCCCAGAAATGTCTGATGACAGACAAATGCTGGGTTTCTTGCAGTCAATGGGACAGAATGCCAGTGTATTTGACCACGTAAATGAAACAGCATGTTCTCAAATAGAAAAACTCAACAGTTTCAGCACTTTCTTAATCTATATTGTTATGATCAAATTTTTAAAACCAAAGCCATTACAGAACTAGGAAAAAAAATGGAAGAATATTTTTTATCATCTCAAAGTTGGAAAGGCCTTTCTACAGGTGAACAAAAACCCTGAAGTCACAAAAGAAAATGCTGATAAAACTCAACATTGTGAAAACAAAAACATATATATGGAAAAGCCATCATATATTAAAAGTCAAATGACAAACTGGGAGAAAATATTTCCAAATATATTATATTCAAAAGTCTAATTTCTTTCATGGCTAAGAAACAAAAATGACAACCAAAGGAAAACAAGATTGAACAAAGGATATCCAAAGATAGTTCACAGAAAGGAAAACCAATTTTAAAAGTTAAAAGGTATTCAACCTCAGCCTCATAAGAAAAAATGCTAACCAAAACTACAAGTTCTGCATTTTCACCAGTCACATAAGCAAGGAGGGAAAAGCTTGTGAAGTCACTACTGTGCTCTTCCAGGTTTTTAGTTGTATTCTGACTCCATTCCCTCTAGTCTAAATTCTACGATGCTAAAGCTGAGGCTGTTTCCTTCATTTCTACTTTGCAGCCTATGGCCTGCCCAGGTTCTGCCTACAGGAGGTATCAGACTGGAAGACAGAAGCTAAAAGAGGAAGAAGGAACTAGCTCCATCCTCCGCCTCCTGTTCTGGGTCCATATTACCCTAGCAATTGTTTTCACCTGCAGCGTCCATGCTTCACCACTGCAGCAGCTGAATCCAGTTTGTAGTTTTTCCAATACTTGAAGACTCAGCCTGACTTTAGGAGAAGGCAATGGCAACCCACTTCAGTACTCTTGCCTGGAAAATCCCATGGACGGAGAAGCCTGGTAGGCTGCAGTCCACGGGGTTGCACAGAGATGGACACGACTGAAGCGACTTAGCAGCAGCAGCAGCCTGACCTTTCCCCCTCAGTGAACCATCAATACCCAATTAGTGTTCCCTCCTGGGAAGTCTAGTCCAGTACCAACAGAACAAAATCCCCCTCAAAAGAGGTCCATATTTCAATACTGTGAGGTCCCTCCTCTAAGCTGAAATACTGAGTATTAGAGAAATGAAAACGTGACAGTAATAACATAGGAAAGCAGGAATGCCTACACAAGAAATGGGTTCTCCCAGTATGATCTGTCCAAAGGACTAACATGCCAGTTTTAACACACATATGCTGTGAAGAGGGTCTTTTGAGCACTTCTGAGCCAAACTAGAAGCTAAAGCTCCAATATGCCTTTGATGACAGGATTTGCAACAGCCCAGGCTGAGGTTTGACCCTGTGCTTTCCATTGCACACTATTTCTGAAAGATACTCTTCTAAGAAAAAGAGCTTCATGCGAGGTACTTCTGGAATGTCTATCTAGTCCCCACTGGGGTCACCTCACTGGGCCCCTCCCAGGGGCACAATCAGTGGCAGAGCCTGCATGAGGCTGCCAAAAGTACTGAGAAGTCCTGCAGCATAGAAACCTGTTTCTTTTTGTTCACACTGCCTTTTATTGATCTTAGAAATCCCCCTCCCCAGCCCCATGTTTTCCCCTTGAATAAGCTCTGCTTTTATCCTAAAGCAGTTTTATGGGAAGTGCTTCTGAAAATGCTGTCCTAACAATGGGTCACTTGGTCTAAGAGAGAAGATAGTCTTTTACTAACGGACAGACCACTGTCTGAATTTCCAATTTACTTAAAAGCAAATGTTACAGACATAAATCAGGAAGACAATGCTTCTGTGGGGGTGGTAAATACATCCTGTGCCTGCTTGCATGCTAAGCTGCTTCAGTCATGTCCTACTCTTTTCAACCCTATGGACTGTGGCCTGCCAGGCTCCTCTGTCCATGGGATTCTCCAGGTAATACTGGAGTTGGTTGTCATGCCCTCCTCCAGGGGATCTTCCTGATCCAGGGATCAAACCCATGTCTCTGGCATTGGCAGGTTTTTTTAACCACTAGCAATACCTGGAAAACCCAAATATATCCTGTAGGCAGGTACATATGCAGAGAGAAAAGTTAGGCTTCCTACAGCAGCAATTCAGGAAGGAGAAACAGGGGGGAAAGGACATGATAGATGAAATCCACCAAAGTGACCCTAAACTCCCGCCTTGCAGAAGAAAAGCCACCTGGGCCTTTGTGATTAATTTACAGGCAGTGCATCTATGTTAAGAACCAAAACTAAAACAACAAAACCCACAAACAAAAGCAGAAGCAAAAACTCAGAGATGTGTGGAGGTTTTATTTGGTTTGGGGCTTTCTTTTCCCTGGCCCTGCCATGCAACATGTGGGATCCTAGTTCTCCAACCAGAGTTTCATCCATTGCTTCCTGTAGTAGAAGTGCAAAGTCTTAACCACTGGACTACCAGGGAAGTCCCCAGAAATTTGTGTTTTTAATAAATAGATATATAATCTTCAACACAGATTCAACCATTGAAGACATGTGCCAAGAAAGTATAAAACATAAAATGATGACTTCACATTTCAAAAGTTCCTGTATAATTGGGTTTTACCAACCTGAGCAGCACAATTTCATCTACAGAGGAGAAGAACATCTTACATTACCTCCCAAAGTCGGATGGTTATTATTCTGACTTATAGCTAGGGGGAGAAAGGTCTATTTATTGCACATTCTTTTTAGGCATAGCACAAATAAGATACATGAGAGTGATGTGAAAGTTGCTCTGCTGCTGCTGCTGCTGCTAAGTCCTTCAGTCGTGTCCAACTCTGTGTGACCCCACAGACGGCAGCCCACCAGGCTCCCCCATTCCTGGGATTTTCCAGGCAAGAACACTGGACTGGGTTGCCATTTCCTTCTCCAATGCATCAAAGTGAAAAGTGAAAGTGAAGTCGCTCAGTCGTGTCCAACCCTTAGCGACACCATGGACCCCAGCCTACCGGGTTCCTCCGTCCATGGGAGTTTCCAGGCAAGAGTACTGGAGTGGGGTGCCATTGCCTTCTCCAGAAAGTTGCTCAGTTGTGTCCAACTCTTTGTGACCCCATGAACTGTAGCCTAGAATTCTCCAAGCAAGAATACTGGAATGGGTAGTGGCCCCTTCTCCAGAGGATCTTCCCAACCCAGGGATCGAACCCAGGTTTCCCATATTGCAAGTGGATTCTTTAACATCTGAGCCACCAGAAAAGCCCAAGAATACTGGAGTGGGTAACCTATCTCTTCTCCAGGGGATCTTCCTGACCCAGGGATCAAAACAGGCTCTCTTGCATTGCAGGCAGATTCTCTACTAGCTGAGCTACCAGGGAAGCCCCAGAGTCATACACAAATCCACAGAAATAATTTCTAAATATGTATGTCTCTCTTATCCAGTTTATAATGATCAGAATAATTTTTTTTTTTTTTAAGTATCAGTCAGTCCAATCTGACAACTCAATTCAAGCTGGGTCTCTGAATAGGAGTAAGGTCTAATTTGGTGATAAAGAATGCAGAAAACATTTCACTAGAAAAATAAATCAAAGTAAAATCTAAGAGCTGATGACAAGTACAGAAGGGATATATGGAATAGACTAAAGAGATGAATATTCATTTTATTTTTAAGTGTTTATTTTGGAGAGCAGTGGCAAGTAACACTTGGTGGATAAGTGGAAATCAACTATGAAAGGTCTCTGAAACAAATCCCACAGGTCAAAGGGGGGAGACAGCATTTCCTCTGCAAAGTAGTAGCATCACTGAGGTTCTGCCTAACGAAAGATCAACCTGAAACTGATCTGCCTGTGAGGGGAAGCAGTGAAGAGACATGAGGAAGGAGATGAACAGAAATGCTCCTCCGATGATTCAGACATGAAGTAATTAAATCCTACACAATAGTGGCAGCAATGAGAATGGAAAGGATAGAAAGTGAAATTCTGAAACAATCTCAATGGCATGCAGAAGGTGGTACTTCTTGTGTCTGAGGCTTAGCTCTAATGTGTTGACTTGGACATGGGTCAAGTATTAAGGGTTAGGAGAATTACAATGTTATTATAAGGAGGTCATAAATTTGGCTTTAGACATATTAAACTTGAAGCGATAAGAGGATTTCTCGGACGAAATGCCTTGAAATCTCAGTGGGATCAGACTTAGGTCAGGACAATCCTGGGCTAGATTTGGCCACCACCAAAACAAAGGTGACTGTGGACTTTCATTGAGGGTAATGATCCTGAAAGTACAGCCCCGGGAATTGAGGACACTGACCAATGTTTTCAGCTCCCTGGCAGAAATATCTCTTAGTGGCAGCATGGATAAGCTGGATTACAAAACTGTGATCTGCTCAGGGGGTAACTTTGAAGAAAACAAGGGAGTGAGAGGGGGCTTCTACCTGTAGCATACCATCCCATTTCAGAAATGAAGCAAGAGCCACACCCTACCAGAGAACGTGTCTGCCTCCTCCAGTGCTGGAGGAATCGTTTCCTTGGGTCATCTGTTTTTACTGGCGCTCTTCCCTGAGTGCTCTCTCTGTACACCCTTTGGGAGATGAGGTTCCTCCCTATAGTTTACCCAGCTGAGGAACCCTCATTAGGCAGGTGGGCTCTAACTTGGAGAAAAATCTAACTTGCTTGCAAAAAGCATTCCAAGCAGGTAAAAACATCATGAACATAATCCAAGGGTTGAGGATAATTATAGCATGGACATGAAGAAGCTATAGTGAGGTGAGCATTCCTTTTGGAGAGCAATGGGAAGTACCACTGGGTGGATGAGTGGAATTCAGCTACAGGGGTTCTCTGAATCTGGCACCACAGGTCACAGGAGGGGTCACAGTCACAGCAGCTCAACAAGGGAGGGTAACTCCTTGTTACCACAGCATGATCCTGTGGGGCCTTCCGAGGACAGACAGCCTAAATCCCCCATGTCCTCCACCTGTCTCTTCTTTGTAGAAAAGTCTCCCAAGACTCCCCTGAATCTCAAAAGGCTGTCTCAAGAGTTAATGATAAGAAAATGCGAATATGTAGAAACTTGTCAGAAACTGGTTACAATTTAGACTATCAACCAGCCACATAGCAGAGTCACTGAACTTCTAGTTCCATGAAAGATACAGATAAAGGTATGACACAACTCCCAAATTGTTTTCACAGAAAGTGGATCATCCCCCACCAGATGAAAGCTGTTGACCGCAATCATGTAGATGCAGGCTGCTTGAAACTGGAAGATGAGCAACACTTGAAACTTTGCCTTGATGCCAACCAATCTGAGAATTGTGGGTGAGCTAGTCATGAACCCCGTAGCCCCCTCCCTTGGGCTCTGTTAAAACCCTTGTCTCCTAACCAGAAACTTGGAGATGGTCTTAGGACATCAGTCCACCATTGCCCCAGTTTGCTGACTCCTGAACAAAAAACTTTCCCCACTGAAACTTTTCTCCCAAGTATTGGCCTTTGAATGACAAGCAGCTGAATTGGGCTTCAGTATCGGCTTCATCTGGTTCCAGGAGTAGCATCACCAAGGCTCTGCCCTAGGATGGGAGTCAGCATCTCTTAGGGAGAGGACAAGTCCTTCAAGAACAAAACCCTGCCAGTGACTGGAGAACCATATACGGCAACTCTGGGAAGCTACTTGTTCAAAGTAAGCCCCAGCAGATAAGCCCCAGTCCATAAATACCAAGAAGGCACTAAAATCTGGCTGGAACAGGTATCTCAGCATGCCTAGTTAAGACTGGGACTCTTCTGATTCTGTCAGAACTCACACAGAACCAAGGAGAACAGACAGGAACATAGGCCCCAAGGTAAACATCATTTGGTAAACACAAGCCTGAATGGTTCTATTGTCCAAAGTTGAATAAACTGAAAAAAAAAAAGTGTAAAACAGGATATAAGAAGAGTAGGACTATAAAGATTCAGAGAAAAGCATACTTTGAGAGGAGCAAACAACTTAGTGACTAAACAACAACAATGGCAGCAAATACAAGGAAAGTCTAGGGCATATTTTGGGGGCTTCCCTGATATTTCAGAAGGTAAAGAATCTGCCTGTAACATGGGAGACCCAGGTTCCATCCCTGGGTGGGGAAGAGCCCCTGGAGAAGGGAATGGCAGCCCACTCCAGTATTCTTGCCTGGAGAATTCTATGGACAGATGCTATAGTCCATGGGATCACAAAGAGTCAGAGACGACTGAGCAATTAACACGTTCACTTTTCAGAGTGTATTTTGCATCTTGAATAAATATCATAAATGCACAAAATGCTTTTTGAGACAAGATGAGAAATGAGGTGAAAATGAACCTCAGTTCAGTTCAGTCGCTCAGTCGTGTCCAACTCTTTGCGACCCCATGAATCGCAGCACGCCAGGCCTCCCTGTCCATCACCAACTCCCGGAGTTCACTCAGACTCATCTCCATTGAGTTGGTGATGCCATCCAGCCATTTCATCCTCTGTCATCCCCTTCTCCTGCCCCCAATCCCTCCCAGCATCAGAGTCTTTTCCAATGAGTCAACTCTTCGCATGAGGTGGCCAAAGTATTGGAGTTTCAAATAAACTTAAAAACTTAATTTCAGAGGAAACTTGAAATTCAGAGATAAGAAGAAATAGAATGAAATCCAAGTTGAAACAACAACAAAAATATAGTAGGAAAAACTAAAAGTCAATAATAGGAATATGCGAACTTCCTTAGCAGTCCAGGGGTTAAGACTTCATATTTTAAATGCAGGGACTGTGGGTTTGAGCCCTGGTAGAGGAACTAAGATTCCACGTGCTATGTGGCAAGGCCAAAAAATAAATATATAAAATAAAAAGAGAGTAAGGACTATAATAGTAATAATAGAAATAGAAATACAGTATTCTGAAAATTCAAATTAGAGATGTAGAAAAGAAATAAAAGCTTTCTAAGAAAACAAAAAAGTGTTAGTCACTCAGTTGTGTCTGGCCCTTTGCGACCCCATGGACTGCAGCCCACCAGGCTCCTCTGTCCATGGGATTCTCCAGGCAAGAGTACTGGAGAGGGTAGCCATTCCCTTCTCCAGGGGATCTTCCTAACTCAGGGAAACAAAAGAGAGGGTCAAAAGAAAAGGCAATGCATGAAAAGATGATAACCATATACAGTTTACCTTAGGGAAAGAAGTACTTATCACAGGATTTTTGTTCAAAGACATTGACCAAAACAAGCCACTAATGGTGGGTTAGCAAAGAGACAAGCTTATTTTTCCTCCTGTAACAAAGCATGGAAATGACAGATCTGGATAGGGCAGCTACCCTGCCAGGAATTCAGACTTTTTAGCCCTTGCTCTACCAGCTTTCGTGTGTCACTTTTTTCCCCAGCTTAAAATATGGCTGCTGGCACTCCAGCCATCATAATCACATTCCAGATTGAATATGGAGGAAGAGGAGAGCAAATGCAGCATGCCAGATGAGTCAGCTCCCCTCAAAGAGCTTTCCGAGAAGCCCCCACCCAATGACTTCCAAATATATCTCACTGGCCTCAAGTATGACATATGACTACCTTTTGCAATGAAGACTGGGAAATAGAGGTTTTAAATTGAGATCATTCCAAAATTAAATCAGAGTTCTATGAGTAAGAAAAAAGGAGAGAGGAGATATTGGTTGTCAAATAGCAGCCTATAACAAAATTCCTGAGATAAATGACAAAGGAGCAGAGCCAAGTCACAAAAATATACAGATGGAAATTGTCCTGTGCTGACTTCTTCTGATACAAATCAGAAGATTTTGACATGTTTCCAGTAAAGTCCAATCAAAACAATAGCAATAGAAAACCTACATTCCTAAATATCTTGATGAAATGTTCTAATTCTATTTTTTTAATCCTCAAAGTATACAAGCAAGAATTTTTAAAAGTATTATCTACAAAGAATTTAAATTTAGGCTATCCTCAAACTTATCGATATCTTCAAAAGTAAACAATCATAAAGTAATATCAAGAGTCTTGAGGCAAAAATTATTACATAAAAATGATAGTTACAGTCCAAAACCTACTTATGAAAGAAAGAAAGAGAAAAATATCCCCCAGAAATCAGAAAATAGCCACTTAAAACCTTGCTTAAACATATTTTCCTTCCAAATCTATGAATAAGAAACTCATTCTTTTCATATTTAAGAATACATTTATTCTAGATAGACCTAGGGGTTATCATATGAAATGAAATCAGTCAGACCTAGAGGCTCCCGGCAGTTATCATAACAAGTGAAAGACAAATACGATATCCCTTATATATGGATTCTAAAATGATATAAATGAACTTATTTACAAACCAGAAACAGACTCACAGCATAGAAAACAAACTTATGGTTACCAGAGGAGAAAGGGGGTGGGAGAGAAATAATTTAGGAGTTTGGGATTAGCAGATACAGACTACTATCTATAAAACAGATAAACAGGACAGATATCTCTGTACTCATAGCACAGGGAACTGTATTCAATATCCTGTCATAAACCATAAGGGAAAAGAATATGAAAAAGAATATGTGTCTATATATATATATATATATATATATGAATAAATTTACTGTAAAATTTCAGAATGGGAAACGTGGGCTATAACAGACCATAATTTGAGTGAGCTTGAATAGTGGGTATAGAATAAGTGCAGGAGACACAGGAGACTTGGGTTCAATTCCTGGTATGCAAAGGTATCCTTGAAAAGGAAATGGCAACCCACTCCAATATTCTTGCCTGGAAAATCCTAGGGACAGAGGAGCCTGGCGGGCTACAGTCCCTGGGGTCACAAAGAGTTGGACACGACTGAGCATTTACTCACTTATTGAACATAGTAGAGAAGTCTTGCAACCAGTTGTTTTCCAAGACAGACAGAGCAGAACCTTCTACCCTACCTGTAACAGTGTATGGCTCCATGTTGAGAATTCTTAGAACAAATCTAGGCTCAGCAGGAAAGGATGACTGGCTTAGATTACTAACATGACAAGACAGAAATAAAAAAATTAGCTTTTTATCCAAGACAGCATAAAGAGAAAAGCAAAAGAGACTCATAAATATTTAAAATAATTATATAAAATTAATTCACATTATTAAAAATAGATACACCGATGAAAATATTAGCCATAAAAAAGTGCTAAATAAAATGAATGCCACCACTAGTTCTTGGGTTAAAAAATAAAATAGACAAATTTCTAACCAATCTTATTTTAAAAAGAGAATGAGGAACAGAGGGAGAGAAGAGAGTGAGAGAAGGGTGAGAGAGGGAGGGAGGGAAATATAAAATTTAAGAAACCCAAAGGAAATAAGACCACAGATAAGCAGGCAACTTAAAACTTACCAAAGAACAATAGACAATGGTTTGAATTTTGGCAAACAGACCATTTGTTAGGAAAATAACTTATTTATCTCAAGTGGAAGTAGCAACTCTAATTGTAACCAAGCAGGACCCTATGAGATTTTCCCAGAATGGACCTCACCCCCAGTATCCTCCTTCTGCCTCTTCTCTGTAGAAGAACTTTATCTTCCTAGGCCACCCCTAGATTCCAAAGAGAAACTTTAATCAGAGAAGTGAGAAAATGCATAAAGAAAGGAAACCAGTCAAGTAAGACAAAATAATAACAGTTCAGCCATTAAACAAAGACAAAGACTTTAGTTCCTCCTTAGGGGCTCAGGGTTCCTCCTCAGAAATGGCAAGGACCTAACAGAAGCAGAAGATATTAAGAAGAGATGGCAAGAATACACAGAAGAACTATACAAAAAAGGTCTTAATGACCCGGATAACCATGATGGTGTCATCACTCACCTAGAGCCAGACATCCAGGAATGGAAGTCAAGTGGGCTTTAGGAAGCATCACTACAAACAAAGCTAGTGGAGATGATGGAATTCCAGCTGAGCTATTTCAAATCCTAAAAGATGATGCTGTGAAAGTGCTGCACTCAATCTGCCAGCACATTTGGAAAACTCAGCAGTGGCCACAGGACTGGAAAAGGTCATTTTCATTCCAATCTCAAAGGAAGGCAATGCCAAGGAATGTTCAAACTCCTATACAATTGTGCTCATTTCACATACTAGCAAAGTAATGCTCAAAATCCTTCAAGCTAGGTTCCAACAGTATGTGAACCAAGAACCTCCAGGTATACAAGCTAGATTTAGAAAAGGCAAAGGAACAAGAGATCAAACTGCCAACATCTGTTGGATCACAGAAAAAGCAAGGGAATTTAAAAAAAAAATCTACCTCTGCTTCATTGACTACACTAAAGCCTTTGACTGTGTAGATCACAACAAACTGTGGAAAATTCTTAAAGAGATGGGAGTACCAGTCCATGTTACCTGTCCCCTTTATGCAGGACAAAAAGCAACAGTTAGAACCGGACATGGAACAATGCACTGGTTCAAAATTGGGAAAGGAGTATGGCAAGGCTGTATACTGTCACTCTGCTTATCTAACTTCTATGTGTAGTACAAATGCCAGGGTGAATGCCTCACAAGCTGGAATCAAGACTGCAGAGAGAAATATCAACAACCTCAGATATGCAGATGACAGCATCCTATGGCAGAAAGCAAAGAAGAATTAAAGAGCCTCTTGATGAGGGTGAAAGAGGAGAGTGAAAAGCTGACTTGCTGCTGCTGCTAAGTCGCTTCAGTCGTGTCTGACTCTGTGTGACCCCAGAGATGGCAACCCACCAGGCTCCCCTGTCCCTGGGATTCTCCAGGCAAAAACACTGGAGTGGGTTGCCATTTTCTTCTCCAATGCATGAAAGTGAAAAGTGAAAGTGAAGTCGCTCAGTCGTGCCCGACCCTCAGCGACCCCATGGACTACAGCCTACCAGGCTCCTCCGTCCATGGGATTTTCCAGGCAAGAGTACTGGAGCGGGGTGCTATTGCCTTCTCCAAAAAGCTGACTTAAAACTCAACATTTCAAAAACTAAGATAATGGCATACAGTCCCATCATTCCATGGCAAATAGATGGGGAAAAAGTGGAAATAGTGGTAGATTTTATTTTCTTGGGGTCCAAATCACTGCAGATGGTGACTGCAGCCATAAAATTAAAAGATGCTTGCTCCTTGGAAGAAAAGCTATGACAAATCTAGGCAGCATATTAAAAAGCAGAGACATCACCTTGCCAACAAAGGTCCATATAATCAAAGAAAGTGAAAGTGAAAGTGAAAGTGAAGTCGCTCAGTCGTGTCCAACTCTTTGCCACTCCATGGACTGTAGCCTACCAGGCTCCTCCGTCTGTGGGATTCTCCAGGCAAGAATACTGGAGTGGGTTGCCATTTCCTTCTCCATATAGTCAAAGCTATGGTTTTTCCAGTAGTCATGTACAGTTGTGAGAGTTGGACTATAAAGAATGCTGAGTGCCAAAAAATTGATGCTTTTTAATTGTGGTGATGGAGAAGACCTTTAAGAATCCCTTGGACAGCAATGAGATCCAACCAGTCAATCCTAAAGGAAATCAACCCTGAATGTTCACTGGAAGGACTGATACTGAAGCTAAAGCTCCAATTCTGTGGCCACCTGATGGAAGAGCCAACTTATTGGAAAAGACCTTAATGCTGCAAAAGATGAGGGCAGGAGAAGCGAGGACAACAGAGGATGAGATGGTTGGATAGCATCACTGACTCAATGGATATGAGTTTGGGCCAACTCCACAAGATAGTGAAGGACAGGGAAACCTGGCGTGCTGCAGTCCACGGAGTTGCAAAGAGTCAGACATGACTTAGCAACTGAACAACAATATGGGCTACAGATAATATTTGAAGCCATGTCCTTTGGACTGTTTTGCAGATACTGAAATCCCCACCAGGTGGAAAAAGTTAACTGTATGCTTCCACAGGCAAGTAGACCCCAGGCCTGTTGGAAGCAGAGGGCTGAAGATGCTGACTTCCAATTAGCTCACCACCAACCAATCAGAATACCCACAGGCCGATCATACACCACCCCTCCCCCAACTTTGTCTTTTAAAAACTTATCCTTTTAAGGGAGTCTGGGCCTTTTAAGCTCTAGCTATCTGTACTCTTTGCTTGCTACCCTGCATTAACACTGCACTTTCCTCCACCACAACCCAGCTGTCAGTTGACTGGCCTTACTGTGCACAGGCAAGCAGATCCAAGCTTGGTTCAGTAACATAAATAGTGCAATAGCCATGAGTTGAATGAATTAACTTATCAGACTGACCCTGAAAACAGCCTAAAGCCCAAGAGATTTACAGATAAAGCTTTCTGAATTCTAGGTAATAATAATCCTGACATCATACACATCTTTCAAGGGAACTTAACAGTTTCCTGATTCACTTTCATAAATTTCAAATACACAGTATAATAAAGATGCAAACTAATCCCATTCATTCATCTATATGTAGTTATATATATAGTTTACTGTATTGTATTATATATAATACAGTAAAAATATTTATTACATGTATTTATATATAAAACTAAGCATACTGAATCAGTGCAGAATTCAAAAAATAATAAACAATGTTTGAATTTAGTACATTTGAAATAAAGATAGTTTAGTTACTAGGAAACCTATTAATGTAATTGATCATTTCATTAGGTTAAAGGAGAAAACATACTGGTTAATTTAGCAAATTCCCCCTTTAATTCAATGTTTACAACAGGATTCTAAGCTAGGAATAGAGTAACACTTTTTTTTTTAAACTGAAATAAATAGCCTGTACTATCTAATAGTGGAAAACTAAATCCAATTTAATTTAATTTAAGGACAAGAGCAAGATAAAATCTCCTTTTACCAATATTACTTCATATTGCTCTGGTTTTAGCCAATTTTATAAACAATTCCCACCCACAACCAGAGAGAAATAAAGGAAAGAAGGGATGGAGGGAAGAAAGGGTAGAAACTTAAGACATGTTACCATTCAATTTCTTGTGTTAGAAATAACATAGAAGCTCCTTCTGGCCAAAACTGGGTTAATTTGAACATCAAAAAGAATCACAACTATAACTGATAATATCACACTGAGTCAATAAAAATCTATAAGGACACAGTTCAGTTCAGTTTAGTCGCTCAGTCATGTCCGACTCTTTGCTATCCTTGTACTGCAGCATGCCAGGCTTCCCAGGAGTTTACTCAAACTCATGTCCATTGAGTCGGTGATGCCATCCAACCATCTCATTCTCTGCTTTCAATCTTTCCCAGAATCAGGGTCTTTTCCAATGAGTCAGTTCTTTGCATCAGGTGGCCAAAGTATTGGAGTTTCAGCTTCAGCATCAGTCCTTCCAATGAATATTCAGGACTGATTGGCTTTAGGATGGACTGGTTGGATCTCCTTGCAGTCCAAGGGACTCTCAAGAGTCTTCTCCAACACCACAGTTCAAAAACATCAGTTCTTTGGTGCTTAGTTTTCTTTATAGTCCAACTCTCACATCCATACATGACTACTGGAAAAACCACAGCTGTGACTAGACAGACCTTAGCTGGTAACGTAATGCCTGTGCTTTTTATATGCTGTCTAGGTTGGTCATAGCTTTTCTTCCAAGGAGCAAGCATCTTTTAATTGCATGGCTTCAGTCACCATCTGCAGTGATTTTGGAGCCCCCAAAAATAGAGTCTGTCACTGTTTCCATTGTTTTCCCATCTATTTGCCATGAAGTGATGGGACTGGATGCCATGATGTTAGCTTTCTGAATGTTGGGTTTTATGCTAACTTTTTCACTCTCCTCTTTAGTTTTTCTTCACTTTCTGCCATAAGGGTGGTGTCATCTGCATATCTGAGGTTATTGATATTTCTCCCAGGATTCTTGATTCCAGCTTGTGCTTCATCCAGCCTGGCATTTCACATGATGTACTCTGCATATAAGTTAAATAAGCAGGGTGACAATATACAGCCTTGACATACTCCATTCCCGATTTGGAACCAGTCTGTTGTTCCATGTCCAGTTTTAATTGTTGCTTCTTGACGATCATTACACAGTGATTCCTCCCAAAAGAAGCAAGCAGAAAAACAGGGAAAGTTCTTTTCACAGAAGAATGGCAGCTGATAAACATGGAAGGAATTAGATCATTGGAAAGTCCCAGATTTGCAGTTCCCAAGGATAACAGTTTCTGAGATGGAAAAATGGATGATAAAACAATTAAGTGACAGGTTATTGGGAAATAGAAATTTGTCCCTGTTATTAATTGTGAAGACAAATTGTACCTTTAGATGGAGACACCACCTTAACAGGCAAGTCACATAAATAAAATTAAAAGACATAATAATCTTAAATATCTGTATCTTAATATCTATAATAATATATAAAGATTCATACAATTGGAAAAAGAAGCACTAAAACCTTGCCTGGGGAAGAGGTATTAGCAAAATACAGGTAAAGAGAATTTACAGAAACAGCCTCGCTGCTCCTTTTTACCTTTACTGGTAATGGATAGGATTGCATCTACCTGAGTATCCAGAAACCCAGCAACAGAGGCTTCGTTAATCTGGGGTATTTTTCCCACGAGGTACCCACAAGGATCCACCTTTCCTTGCACCTGCCATTCCCAGCCTGCAGCTTCCTGTGCTTGGTCCCAAGATTGCTAGAAGAAGTGGAAGGGCAAAGGGCAAAAGACTTGTGCCCACCTAGCCTGTCCTTTCTTATCCAGGGAACATCTTTCCCAGAAATCATTCTCATAGGAGTCACTTGGTCACAGCTACCTACAAAGAGTCAGCCTCCAGGATCCCTCTTCCCATGACAAAAGAACAAAAATAGACTGGATAAAGCATAGTACTTGGTACTGAATATTTGGAGGCTGGCACCCTCACAGGCTGTTAGCATATGTTGTTACAACTTTTCTGAACATTGACTCTTTGGGGTGTCTGAGGAACCTCAGTGAATCTCTAGATTCATTAATCCTGCTTTGGGGAATGAGTTCTATAGAAATAACGTGAAATGCAGTTAATGGTTTATGTATATTGATATTTATTAATGCAATATTTCTAATAGGCATCTCTCCCCAGAATAAAAACAAAAGAATAAAATTAACTTCAATGCTCAGTAATAGATGGATGGTTGAAAATACAGGGTTGGTTGTCAGATAGCCTACCTGTATAAGTTGGCCAAGTCACTTCATGTCTCGTTTGTAAAATTAATATTTCCCATCAAGCACTTAAAAGGATTAAATAAAATTTTGTATTTAAAATATACCTCAAATACCACAATAAAAATTAATGCATAATATGGGGCTTCCCAGATGATTCAGTGGGTAAAGAATCTGCCTGCAGTGCAGGAGACTCAGATTCGATCCCTGGGTCAGGAAGATTCCCCTGAAGGAGGGCATGCCAACCCACTCCAGTATTCTTGCCTGAAGAATCCCATGGACAGAGGAGCCTGGCAGGCTATAGTCCATAAAGTCATAAAGAGTTGGGCACAACTGAAGTGACTAAGCACACAGCCATGCAAACACATAATATGGGGACTATCCCATTTTATAATTTCCCAGTCCATCAGTTAGGACTCTGTCCTTTCACTGCCAACGTCCCAGGAGTCGGGGAACTACAATCCTGCAAGCCAAACAGCTAAAAAAAAAAAAAGCATAATAGATATATACTTGGAGTATTACAGAGATTATTATATAGCTGATTAAAATAACATAGAAATAGAATATTAAAAGTTGTATGTCAAGAAAATGCATGTTGTTAAGAGATTGTGTTTCTAGTGTGATTTTAATTTTATAATGTATACATGCATTAAAATACACTAAAAAGCCAATGGTTATTTTATCTGGTCATTGCAAATGGCTGTTACTTTATACTTAGCACATGTTTTTTTCAGATTATCTATCTGGTATAATCATTTTCATATAGATCAAGGGTCAATAAACATTCTTAAAGGGCCAGTTAGTAAATATTTTAGACTTTTCAGGTCTTATGGTCTTTGTCTCCACTACTTGACTCTGCTGTAGAGAAAATAGCCATAGAGAACATGTAAATGATGGCTGTGACTGTGTTCTAATAAAAAACTGTATAAAAACTGGAGGCAAGTCAGCCCTAGTCTGTAGACTAGGGCTTTAGACAATGATACATACATGCTGTATTTAAAAGAAAACAAAAATTTTAAGTGGTATAGCCAAAAATTGAGAAAAGATGAATTTTCCTAGTTGTGGGTGGGGATGCAGAAGGTGAGAAGGCTTGTGCAGTGTTTCATGGATAGGAGAGAATAGAGCCATTAGAGGGGAAGGTGGAAAGGAATCCCTTGGTGGAAGAAGGAATCGAACTGATGGGGGTTTATTTGAAAAAGAAAGACTGAGGGCAAACTATATACACATAACTTTCATCTCACTGGATTTGCCCTGAAAGCTTTTGGCCCATTTCCCAGAGCATAATGAGGCAGTGGGAGGCTCCCAGGATGATAGCAAAGCCAGTTAGAGAACAACCTTGGAGCTTATCACCAAGGAGCCACGGAAACTGGCCAGGCCACTGGCCACTATCCAGCATCCCAACACAGGGCTCAGTGACCTCTACTCAGTGGCACCCTGGCACACTAATACCTCACCCCTCTTAAATAATTCTGAGTTAACAGAAAATTTTTATTATTGAACCAAAATTCACTGCCCACTAGTTTTTGTACCAGACTTGGAACAAGTACCTCTGCCACCTTTCAGATTTTAAGTATTTGAAGCGATGATCATGGTCCTTTCTTTCCATCTTAGTAATCCTGAAAGCACAGTATTCCTAGATCAGAAGTTACAAAATAGATATTTACAGTTTTGCCTGGTTGAGCCCACTGAGTATTATAAACTCATTAGATTGAATTAGTGAAAAAAGAATCTTAAAATTACAGAATTTCTCTTAAATATCAAGTATTTTGGTTTTCTTGGAAAAATGAGATGAACTAGCAACACTGGATCACCATCCCAGTGTCAACACTAGCTTGAAGCTGACTAACGACCAGCACCGTGACCAAGCAGGATCCTTTGGGGTCTTCCCTCTTATTCTCTGCTTTAGGTCTTCTCTGAAGCACTATAGAATAGATAACAGTATCTGATGCACATTTCCTGAGTTGTTTTGCAGATGTGAAAACCCTCCACCAAATGGAAACTTTAGGATGGATTGGTTGGGTCCCCTTGCAGTCCAAGGCACTCTCAAGAATCTTCTCCAACACCACAGTTCAAAAGCATCAATTCTTCGGCTCTCAGCTTTCTTTAAGCTCAACTCTCACATCCATACACAATTACTGGAAAAACCATAGGCTTGACTAGAGGGACCTTTGTTGGCAAAGTAATGTCTCTGCTTTTCAATATGCTGTCTAGGTTGGTCATAACTTTTCTTCCAAGGAGCAAGCATCTTTTCATTGCATGGCTGGAGTCACCATCTGCAGTGATTTTGGAGCCCAAAGGAAATTAGTCCTGAATGTACATTGGAAGAACTGATGCTGAAGCTGAAACTCTAATACTTTGGCCATCTGATGTAAAGAGCTGACTCATTTGAAAAGATCTTGATGTTGGGAAAGATTGAGGGCAGGAGGAGAAGGGGATGACAGAGGATGAGATGGTTGGATGGCATCACTGACTCAATGGACATGAGTTTGAGTGAATTCCAGAAGTTGGTGATGGACAGGGAGGCCTGGCGTGCTGCAGTCCATGGGGTCACAAAGAGTCGGACACAACTGAGTGACTGAACTGACCTGAACTATTAATAGTGGATGACAATGAACACATAGCCCCAGGCTTCCTGGAGCCTAAGAACTGATAATGTTAACCTCTCCCACACCACCCTGTTACATCACCATCAGCCAATCAGAGAACTGTGCACAAGCTGACCATCTACCTTGGGATCCCGTTCCCACAGCTGGCTTTTAAAAATGCCTTGCAGAAACACTATGGGGAGCAGGAGGCTTTTTAGGGCATGGCCCTGCAATAAACCTTTCTCTGCTGCAAACTCCAACATTTCTGTTTGTTTGGCCTCACTGTGCACTGGGCACAAGAACTTGCCCTAGCAGCATTAGTTTCCGGTACAGTCCCCTTGGTGAAGTCGCTCAGTTGTGTTCGACTCTTTGCGACGCCATGGACTGTAATCTACTAGGCTTCTCCATCCATGGGATACTCCAGGCAAGAATACTGGAGTGGATTGCCATTTCCTTCTCCAGAGGATCTTCCTGACCCAGGGATCAAACCTGGGTCTCCCGCATTGGAGGCAGACGCTTTAACCTCTGAGCCACCAGGGAAGCTTACCTGCCTGCAACTCTGAAACCCACATCTGCCTGGACTCCAAAGATATCCACATTTCCCGCCCTGCCCTAAACGAGCTAGCAAAGGAGCTGCAGAGCACTGAGCCAGGAGCCCAGAGACAGCTTCCCAACACAGGTTTAACAACTGTGACGCTGGGAGATGGTGGTTTTGTCACATGGAATATTAGAGGGTTAAGTGGGACATGGCTGAGGTTCCTTCCCCAGCCAGCATTCTATGAATCTATAAATGGCTTAGCTAATTTTCAAATCTCACTGAGCTCATTGCCTGAAAAATGCCTGAAGTCATGAGTTGAACCTGCTAATAGCACTTTGAAAAAAAAATAGATTTGAAAAATAAAATATCTGGATCCCTCAAAAGCCATTCGCAAATTCATAACAAGATGAGCCAAATGTAAAAACAAAGTCATTCACCCTCTTTCGCCTCTAAAATGAAATTTCAAAGGTGAGAATTCTAACAATGAAGAAAAAATTTCTACCCCAAAGCTTAATGTTTCTATAAAAATAGCCCATCAGTGACATTGTTCAGTAGAGATAAATGAACCCTGGAAAAAGACAGGGGTCCTGACCACAGAACTATAGTGAAAGTGAGCTTGATCCTTCTTCAACCCGATTCCTACCCTCCCCAATCACTCCCATACCTAGAAATACGAATGTAGGTTTTGTTGTTGCTGCTCAGTTACTAAGTTGAGTTTGACTTTGTGACCTCAAGGACTGTGGGCAGCTAGGCTCTTCTGTCCAAGGGATTCTCCAGGCAAGAATACTGGAGTAGGTTGCCATTTCCTTCTCCCAGGGATCTTCCCTACCCAGGGATCAAACCTGAGGTTCCTTCATTGGGAGGTGAATGCTTTACCCCTGAGCCACGCAGGATAGATTTATTTCTCTTGCCATAAATCCTTAACTTTATTTAGCTGAGAAGATTCATTCAATGCTTTCTCCAAGAAACTAAAAAATATGCTAAGTTAGCATGATCTATACCATTTAACCTGGAGTAAGACACAGATTCTAGAAAGAAGGGTTTGGCCTTTGGTCTTCTTGCCTATTCTCCCCTCTTGACCAGAATCTGAACAGCTATGGCATCACTATTTCACAGCATAAGGCAGGTAAGCAGGCTGGGGCCTGATGTCCAGGGTAGTCTGAATTTCAGACACTTTTGTGCACCAAGCCAGGCCATTCACTTCACCTGCTCTTGGGAGCCTCTGTGTCTTGAGCAGGTGGTGAGTCTGATTTAAAAAAAAAAAAAAAGTGCTTCTTGCTCTAGAAGATTCTCTGGATCAGTGGAAAAAGGATTTGTGGCAAACAGGAGGAGCATGTTCCTACAGCAGTGAGCTATCACATAACAAACTTAGTGCCTTGACCCTAAGGTGCCTAAGCTCTAGGATAGGAACATTTGATTTTGATAAAATTAAGCTTAACTGAAGAATATCACAATAAGTAAATTCTAAGTCCCTGACAAGGGTGATGTCTGTTTAATGAACAGGAAGCAACACTGTAAATTTGAGGACCTCACTCTAAGAATGTGGCTGTGTATCTATTCACCATAGTAACCCAGTCCCCAACCAACTGTTAGGGTATGTAATAGATTCTCCATTAACAGTGTGAAAAATAAAATTATCACTCTTAAAGGGCATAACTTTTTCAGTTTGTCTCTCAAACTAGATGTTTCTCCACTGCAGGGACTTAACTCTGCTTTGTCTTTTGCATATTTTCATCTTAAGCTGTAGCAGATTTTTGTCTGGATGGAGAAAGCTCACACAACATAAAGAGTTGTCATAAAATAGAAACTCAAGAAATGTCTTCTGAGGGAGTAAGTAATTGAAAATTACTTGAAAACAGTTAGCAAGGATTTTAAAATATATATGCATATATTTCTATATCTTAAATATATTTATATGTATTTGAATATAGAAATGCGCATATACATACATACAAGGCATTTTCAAATTTTGGTTTGTGGTCCAGCAGTCCCTTGGTCAAACTTCTCGTCAGAAGCCTGAAAGCCTCCTTAACACTCACTATGCATATGTGATATTTTTTCCTCTATTCTGGGAAAAAGAGGAAAATAACAATTTGTGATCTTCAACTATTTCTCTCAAGGATGTCACATCATGATGTGAATGTATGTTTCTAAGAAAAATAAACTTTACTTGCTTGCAACAAAAGGGTGGCAAATGCTCGCAAAGTTTCTGTGGCAATACCTCACCAAAAAATCGTGCTTGGTTGCCGTTGAAAGTTCAGTAAAGATGGGAGCAGCATCACCAATAAGACCCCTGTTTAAATTAGGAGTGGATAACTTCACTGCCAATTATTTCTCTCATTGGAGTCGTTCTGTGACAGAGAACCTCTCATTGTTTCAAGCAGACACCAGGTTTAAGCAAGATCCCCAAAAGTAGCCCACCAAAGTCAAAAGTCCAGATCTGCTCAGGTATCTACATTTGCAAAATGAATGGACCACATAAGCAGAAAGAGAACCCAGTGTTGGAACATATACATGTTGTCTCCTGAGCAGTTACTGCGTTCTGTTACTGAGCACTGTTCTTGGCACTTAGGAGAGTCAGTGAACAAAGCAGATAGAAATTCCTCTCCTGTGAAGTTCACCTCTCCCATCTTTCCATCAATACTTACCGTTATGATACACAGTTCATGGATGTACACATTGTACATAATGACACTCTAGAAGCAATAAAATAAAGACCAGGCTTCCTTGATGGCTCAGTGGTGAAGAATCTGCCTGCCAATACAGGAGATACCTGGTTTGATCCCTGACCTGGGAGGATCCCACATAGTAGCCAAACAACTGCTAAGCCTGCACTCTGGATCCCGGGAGTCACAACTACAAGACTACTTGCCACAGCTACTGGAGTCTGAGTGCCCTAGAGCCTATGCTTCCCAACAAGAAAACCCACTGCAATGAGAAGCCTGCTCACTGCAACTAGAGAAGAGTCCTTGAAGCAAGGAAGATCCAGCACAGCCAGAAATAAATGAAATTATAAAAATGAATAAAATGCAGACCTTCTCATATCATTCATTTAACATTCAGTATGGTACTCCAGTGTCCAATACTGGAAAAATGTCAAAATAAGGATACAAAAATAAGAGTGACACAGTCCTTAACCTCGAGAAGTCATTTTGTAGTGGGGAGGCTGAAAGGTAGGAGCATTAGTAACACATGTACAATGATGCTCATTACACAGAAGCTCAGTGGGGGAGAGTCATATCTATTGGGAAATGGAGTGATGGCCTCTGTTACAAGTTGAGATTTGGGATAGATCTTAAAAATGGGCAGATTTATAGAAGGGTAGAGAATCTAAGAGTAGAAAAAATATGTACGGAAAAAGTACATAAATATAGGAAAGCACAGAGCATGTTTGGAGAAATGGGGGGAAAAGTCCATTTGTCTGTCCTGAGGTCAAGGGGTATATCAGGCATGGAGGAGGCCACAGCCCATAGACCAATGAGGCCAGCCTGGGTAGCTGGTTCTTTGTTGCATAGAATTTGGCGGCTTGCAGGGTTTTGAACACAGGAGTGACAGGCTCACACTGAAAATGACAGTCATGTGTCCTAGAGAAGACAGAGATGGGAGGGCAGAGAGCAGTTTTATAAAGTCCTGGCAACAACAGGAACAACGCAGAAGGAACCTGGTGAACAACACAGATTCAACAATAACTGAGTGACCTGCAGCTTCTTGTTTTGCATGCTGAGGAGGAAGCAAAGACAAATTGGAGCTTGGTCAGAGAGTGCTAGCCAGGATAAATGACACAGAGACCCCATACCAACGAAATGCCTAGTAATAAAGACCCCAACCCCCACCTTGAAGAGTGGGGGAAACAGTTAGGGAAAAGAAAAGGAGTGTTCTCAGAGGACCCAGACACCTAAGAATACCATCCAAACTCAAACCCAGTGGATCATAAAGAGATTTCCATCCTATAAAGAGTGTCCACTATGTTCCAGGCATGGTTCCAGGCACTGACGAAGAGATGGGTCCTTGATCTAAGTTCATAAGTTAGAAGAGGAGATGGACACTAGACACATAAGTTAAAAAAATATGTGCAACAAAGCAGGTGGTCCTAGGGGTGTAAGAATAGAGGGCAAGTTGATGGAAGACAGCACAGCGTAAACAGATGGTCAAGGAAAGCCTTTTGGAAAGTCTGCTGTTTCATTAACACAGAGGGCAAGCTCAGGGAACTGGGAGACATCTCCCAGGTTGAAGGAACAGCATGTGAGATGAGAATGTGCCCCACATATTCTAGGAAGAACGAGGAGATTGGGGACTGGGACTGGTGTGCAGGACAAGGAGAAAGTAAGGCAGGAGTGGGAGGCCAAGAAGTGAAAGTGAAAGTTACTCAGTTGTGTCTGACTCTTTGCAACCCCATGGACTATACATACAGTCCATGGAATTCTCTAGGCCAGAATACTAGAGTGGGTAGACTTTCCCTCCTCTGGGGGATCTTCCCAACCCAGGGATCGAACCCAGGTCTCCCACATTGTGGGTGGATTCTTTACCAGCTGAACCACAAGGGAAGCCCACGAATACTGGAGTGGGTAGCTTATCCCTTCTCCAGCAGATCTTCCTGATCCAGGAATTGAACCAGTGTCTCCTGCATTGCAGGCAGATTCTTTACCAACGGAGCCATCAGGGAAGCTAAGAAAGGGGTCTGAATTTCATTGCAAGCAGGGAGATTGTAGGCAAAGAAATACAGTAAGTCCCCTATATACAATTGAGATCCACTCCAAGAGTGCATTTGTAAGTCCAATTTGTGAGTAAGTCCAACAAAGTTAGCCTAGGCACTCAATTAAACAACTGGCTGTATAGTAAGTACATCACTGCTGCTTTTATGCTTGCTGCCGGACATCCTGAGCTTGAAATAAAGATATTGTACTGTATACGATACTGTACAGTGAAGTACTTAAGAGCACAACCACTTGTAGAGGATGCATGCATGTGACAATGTATGCCAGACACGTTAACTAACTTACGTAATTGAACATGTGAACACATGTTCGCATCTTTGAAAGTATGTAACTTGAAGGTTCATATGCAGGGGACTTACTGAAACAGGATTTGTGACTGCTGTGTGTTGTGCTTAACGCTCATGCCAGCACCTAAAACAATGCCTGACACCTAGCAGATATTTAGTCAGTATCACTTGGACTGCTGTAAGAGAAGAGATTTGGACAAGAAATGCAGGAAACTGGTTAGTGGTCAGGTGCAAAAGGCAAATGATCATGGAAGATTAGATAGGAATGGTGGTGCTGGATGGAGCAGGTGAAGCAAAGGAAGAGTGATTTGCTGAAAGCTAGCCTGGGGTGAGAGAGAGAGAGAGAGAAATCAGGGACTCAAAGGCATTTGGCCTGAGCAACTGGAAAGACGGTTGTCCCTTATAGAGATCACTCTCGGGGCGGAGAGGGTGTAAGCAGGTTTGGGGCATGAAAATCCAGAGTTGTGTTTTGCACCTGTAGATTTAACTTTTGTGTGGCATTCATAAGTCTGGCATTCGGGGAATGAATCAGGACTTGAGATAAACAAGAAGGCAGTACTGAGACTGAAGGAAGGAATGCAAAGGTAAGACGAGACCTGACAGCCAGGCCCTTCCTGGAGAACTCCATCATGTAAGGGTCAAAAATCAGTATGTCAGCAGGGATAGAAATTCAGGGGCCATCAAGAGAGCCTAAGAAAGTAGACCCGAGGAGAGAGTAAAAAGAAAAAAAAGGTGGGGGGGGCAAAACACCAGGAGAATCCAGCATCCTAGAAGCCAGGGGCATGAGAAAGAGGGAATGGTCCTGAGTGTGAGATGCTGTTGGGAGATCAGAACACTGGGATGGAGAACTGACCACATGGGAGTACAGGGCAAAGAGCACTGGTGATCATCATGGGAAGAGCAGAAGGAAGGGGACAGAAGCCTGGATGGGATGCTGTCGAGAGAGGCCAAGAGAGAGATGAGACCAGGGCACCAGAGAGCCTCAAAGGAACTGACAGTGCTCTGCTGCATGGCGGGTATTTGTTTTTGATTCATAATCTACATATGTACTAAATGTGTTATCTGTCTGAATGAAACATTATACATTAAAATATGTCTTTGCAGGCTAAGACAGAGAGAGTGAAGAAACCCAGTGAGAGAACTTTTTCAAGCTGTGTTATAGAAGAGGAAAGAGACCATCCATGGCGGGGAGTATGGAGTCAGAAAGGATCTATAAAATGTAATATGTTAACAGCACACTTGTGTGTCAACTGCATCTGTAACTATCGTATCCTTTACCTGCAGGTGCTGTGTCTGGTTGTGGACAGAGGTGGCACCGAAGGGTGGGGTGAGGGGAGAAAATGCCAGCAAAACCCTCAATTATTTTTTTTTCTTAACTTTGAAAAACTCATTTCCACAAATAAGTGATCGGAATAGAAGGGGAAGTTTGTTCATTAAGTAGTTTTAGAAGGGGGATTTCCTTGGTGGTCCAGTGGCTAAGAGTCTGCACTCCCAATGCAGAGGGCCCAGGTTCAATCCCAGGTTGGAGAACTAGATCCCACAAGCAGCATCTGAGTCTGCATGTCACAACTAAAGATCCCATGTGCCGCAATGAAAATCAAAGATCCCACGGCAACTAAGACCTGGCGCAGCCAAATAAATAAAAATAAATAGTTTTAAAATTTTTGATGGCAAAGGCCATTAGGGATAACAGTAAGGAAAAAGAAAAGTCCTTTTAAGGATAAAAACCTATTGATTGTGTCCTGCAGTTTTTTGGCTGATCAGTGGATTACAGGAAAGAAGATGACAAATGGCTGGTGGGTCCATTAGCTCTGGCCCTGACAGTAAGCAGGCCAGGTCTAATGTATCGCCCCATGGTTTTTCCCTTTAATCTGCATCTCTGAGTTCCAATATGTAGGACTGAGATTTCTGTTTCTGAAACGGCTGTGAACTGCCGAAAGCAAAAGCAGGAAACGTTTGTGCAAGTTAAATGGGTGTCAATTTAAGGACAAAGTGATTGAATTACAATCCCTGGTCGTGGATGTGAATTTTGGTCTTTTTTTTTTTTTTTCCTTTCACACTCATGATATTTCCCTGACATCTGTGCAATACAAATAGATCTAGAAAGTGTGAAAGGGAAAATCTGCTCTACTAAATATATAAAAGGGACCCCGCATGAGTCTCCATGATAGCATTCATCATCACAGGCCCAGATGGCATCCTTTCCCAGATCGCCCCACCTTCCCCCACCCCCAATATCAGTTTAAGTTCCATCCACTGAATTTGCCCCAAAATACTGAAATGCAATAGATGTCCAATAATACCAGGAGAGCCCATGTGTACCATGAACTCTCATTTTTCAGTCCTGTGTGCATCGTGCTTGGGGCCAATAAATCAGGGAAAGCATCCTGTGAACAGCGCATATCACTTATTGCCATGGAATCCAGATGCTTCCTCCAGTGACCTGGGAGCTCAGTGGTCCCTGTGACATCTTGCCAATGAGTTAATGACATTACTCTCATCCCACGTTGGCTATTTATCATTTTTCCTATAGTTCTCAAGTCACAGAACATGACAGCCACTTACCAATACCCACCATCCAAACATTATGGGATGAGATATCTATTTGGTTTGGCCAAAAAGTTTGTTTGGGTTTTCCCATACCATCTTGCAGGAAAATCCAAAGTTTTTGGCCAAACTGATAAATCTCCTATCTAAGACTTGGTTTCTTCAAGTATTTAAGGAGGCTTTAAGACACAAATGTCGGTGGTCAGAAAGTCTGTGAGACATAACTGTGCCCCATAAGCAAAATCAGCAGGCGAGCTGGTTTGCCTCTATTCGTCCTTGCATCTTCACTTGAGAAGCAATGCTCATGAAAAATGAAAAGGCTGAGACAAGGAGGAAAGTTATGAGGCTCTGACACCTGTATTTGGTGGGGTAGAGTGGGAGCATGTTTTATGGATGTGACAGGACGTCAGTGTAGTTAAAAAGAAGAGGCAAAAACAAACAAAAAGAGCAAAATGAGAAGCAGACAGAAATGGAAAGGTACATTGTTATGAATCTTAGGAAATAGTTTTGAGTGTAAGAGTTACTCAGCTGGAAGATACACTCAGTGACCAAACTAAAAACCCTTCATAGTAGCTCTTGGAATCTTTGACCATTAAACCCTAAAACTCTAAACATCTGACCCACTGCCCTCCCACTGGGATCAGAAACTGCCACAAACTTTTCCCTTCAATATAGTAAATTCAGTTTTACAAATAAGAAAGAATGACTGTATTTACAGAGAACAGTGTTAACAGAGGACTTAAAGGGATTATTAGATAACCCAGAGACTGACCCACATGGCTTTAAGTATCTCTACTCTCTATATTGCAAAGTTAAATTCTCATTAATATTTTTCACCCTTCAACTGGTAAAATTGCATGGGATTATTTTCCCTAACCAGGGAAAATAATCACAGAATCATGGCGTTAATCCTTTGGGATTACTTGCTGCAACTCCCTCCTTTTGAGGAAGAAGAAACTTAACCTCAAAGAGGAAAAGTGATTTGATAAACACCCCCCTGAACATTTCACACTGTGTGCTCTAAAAGTCCATGAACAGCAAACATACTCAGGACTGGATTATAGAAATGGTACATGGGCACTGAAATTCCAGATTTCCTAACCATAACCTGTGCTGTTTTCTAGGACGGGACAGGAAGGAAGTGATGGGAGAGAAGCAGGAGTCTCTCTGTTGGGAGATCCCATCAGGGTGGGAGGGGCAGGAAAGAGGGTTGTCTGTGGGCTAACTGCTGGCTTGTTTCAGAAGCTCAGCTGATGGTGGTTAAAAGTGATTTGAACAAACAATGGGTCTGGTCAGTGGTTTTCCAGCTCTGGGTGGTGAGACCTAGAGGTGGAGAGAAGGAGGGCTGAGGGATGCTCCCCTTTCTAAGTGCAGGTATGGGTGCACAGAGAGCTTGTACTGGACATGTTTCCTTCTAAGGCCACAGCTAGAACAGGGCAGTGATCACCTCGATTTTGTCAACATGGACAATCCAGGTCATCCAAGTGAAAAATAAAGAACCCAAACCTGCAGGATCTGAACTTGCAGTCTACATGGGTGGGGCTGGAGCCTCTCTCTGCCTGGATTTGAGTCCCAGCTCATTGGTTCCCTTCAGCATCTTACATAACCTCTGATTTGCCTATCTGACTCATGAAGGGAAGAATTCCCACCTACCCCTCCCTAAACAAGTAGAGGGCTTTTTTTTTTTTCTGATCTGAGGCCCACAGTTAATATTCCTGAGAATATACCATGTTCAGGGCAAAGTTTGAGGTTAGAGAGATGAGACAAAAGAAGCTAACAATGCCCTTGTCCTCAAGGAGCTCACACCAGGAGTGAGACCGGGGGACTGCGCCCATTCACAACTCAGGTAACTGCAATATGATAAGTGCTGCCTTAGTGGCATAGATGAAAAGGCTGTGGGAAAACAAGACGGGCAGTGATTCATTATGCTTGGCAGGTATTGCTATTCCAGGATGTTATTTTGATTGTAACTAAAAAAAAAAAAAAAAGCACACTACTGGGGAAAATTGTGTGGATCAGCATAAATCAAGAACCAAATATCCCAACTATCCCTAAGCTGTAAAAATTATTATAAGAACTTAAAAACACTTTGCTTGCCTGTTTAGAATAATTGTTGCCTTATTTTTATAACAGGCAACAGTCCTAGTAAGTTTTACGAGCAATACCAAAAGGATCATCCTGGGAAAGTAAGTGGCAGGCTACTAACAATTGCTACATACAATTAAACAGTTATCCTGAGTCTTTCACTAAGAGCAAACAAACAAAATCAATCATTGGAAATCAGCTACAAAAGACATCAGGAATTGCTAATTAAGCCACAACAAGGAGAAAAATCTGTTATCCAGTTAATCCAACATTCTCTATTCCCCATCCCTATTAAATCTCTTGATACCGTGGAAAGAAAATGACCTGTTTGAGTCGTTGGCTAATTTCTTTTATGGGAAATATGCAGATGCTGGGGTTCAAAACAATGCGGTGTAAAAATAAACCATAAATTCTATCATCAATACCTGGGTTGCGCATATAGTTTGGGGCTATAATTAGCCTTGCTAAATTTAGTAACTTTTCTTACTTCTCCACCATTATCACACAATACTGGAACTGGATAGAAGGAGAGAAATCAGCTAGTCCAACTTACATTACAGATAAGGAAGGAGATGCCTAAGACTTGCCTTCTGTGATCACATCTGGCTTTTTAGCATTTCCCATAATAACAGTAATACTGATGCAAGTACCACAGAAGGTAAATCTTAAAGCAGTCTTTGAAAACACCCATCTCTCAAGGCCAGAAGTGTGAAAGGAACCAAGTGATGCTGTATACACACACCACAGCAGCTGCAGTCCCTCAACCCCGACTCGGTGATAGGCTGTCTCAGCTCAAGATGTGGTCTCCCTATCCAGTCAATAACGTCACAATCTGAACAAACTTAGGCAATTTGCCTTTATGAAATAACTACCCCAGACAAAACCAACAGTCATTCCGCAGAGCTGCCAACTTGTACTAGCCTGGGATCCCAGAATTAGTCAGAACACAGTTTATTAAGCATAAACTCTGAAGTCCAATATGCCTGTAGGTAGGTCTAGGAATTAAAACAGTGCCATACTGTCCCAATGCCACACTCCGGCAGAGGTAGCAAGCAGAGGAAGGGGCAACAGGGAGCTCTACAGATTCTATTTCTCTACCAAACAGGCACACACACCATACCAGGGAAGACATGTGGGCTCTAATCCCTTCTTAGTGGAAAACACACATTTTCAAAATGAATCCCCGATCTAGAACGAATTACCGTAATAGCCACAGCCGGAGCGAGTCCGCTGAGGAGAAACGCAGATCTGGCCACCTGCTTTGAGACGCCTTGGACCACGACACTGCCGGGGTCTTTAAAGGCTGGCCTTTTGGGGTAGGGCATCTGCCCTCCTAAATTGCCTTAAGATTCCAGGAAAAGAGAGAAGATGCCTCTCTTAGTCTTTGAACTATGCTGCTCTTCCTGTATCCATTTCCGCTGAACACAGCCTTATCTTTTCAAAGAGGAAAAAAAAAAAAAAAAGATAAAAACAAGAGAATTGCACCACTGCAGATCCCAAGGGAAGTAAGCACAAAACTACAGCAACGTCAAATAATATCTTCAGCAACTAGGAAAATCCCCACATGCTGTCTGGTGTCAGCCCAATGCAGACGGGTGCGCTGTGCCCGGAATACAGGAAGCCGGGCAGCTCTGCAGCCTGTGTCCCTGCCAGCTCCCCCCACGCGCTGAAATTCGCCAGGAAGAACTTATGATGCCCAGCTTCTGTATGCAACACAGGCAGGCAGACCACGCACCCAACACTCCGCGACTCGGCCAAGGGGCCGCGACATCAAAAAGGCAGGGCCATCAGAAGGCACGGGAGGAACGGGGGTTGAGCCCTCGGATTTTGCTGCATTGTCACGAACTAGGAATGTAGGGGTAGGAACAACTGCACCCCCAGCCAAAAATGGACCGGACGCGTTTTTCCCGGCGGCGCCCTCCCCGCCCGTGTGCAGGTCTCAATACGGTAGGCGACATGACGGGCTGCTCCCGCTAAAACTCGGGTGGCAGGCCCGGTAGAGCAGCCTGGGACAGGGAGGCGCTGAAGCAGCACCCACATCGCGCATCCTCCCCGCCTGCCACCACCCAGGGGAGCAAGGGCCGCACCTGCCACGCTCCCCCTGAGCAAGCACGAGCAAGCGCTTGCGGGGCTGCGGGCGCTCGCTGGCTAACCCTGGGCATTGCTTGGGACACAATTGTCTAAAAGGGAGCCCGAGGCAAACCTAAATCCAGAGCTCTAGTTCACAAGGGGTGGGTGTGGGCTGGTAACGGGGATTACGTAGGTCTCTCCGCCCCCTCCCCTGATACCTCCTCACCACTGGGAGGGCGCCGGGGGCCGGGGGAGGCGTCACGAACCCGCTTGGGGGCTTCTTTGTTTCTCTCTGTGCCCGGCAGGAGGGCCCGGTGTGCCAGTTGTACCCAAACCGGGGTCGCCGCCCGGGGATGCCTGCCCGGCCCGGGTGGCGGCGCGCCCCAGGCTGACAATTGAACCTCGCGGGAGAAGCAAGAGGGTGGGGAGGAGGGTGGATCCTGGACCCTGGAGAGGGAGGGCGCTGACGGGGCCTCCAGAGCTGCTGGGAAGCCACCCAGAGGAGGGCGGGGGAAGGGGCGGTAGGCAGAGTCCCCGCCCGGAGCCCGCTTACCTTGGCAGCTCCGCCTGGGCACAGATCATGCTCCCATCCGCGCGCAGGTTAGAGACGGGGGGCGCTCGTGCCCTGCATGGTGCGCCGGACGCCGGGGACCTGCCGAGGGTGGTGACCGTGGCACCCACCCGCTCTCGAAACGCTCTGGGTGCCGGGGGAGAGCGGCGGCCACGGCCGCAGCGGAGGGGCGCGTGCGATTTGATGAGTGTGTGCGCTGAGAGGGCCCGCTGGGTCAGAGACGCACTGTATTCCTGCTCCAACAACCGCGCCTCATGCGCGGTAACGCAACGCACTTCATCGCTTTATCCTCCCGCCCGCATCCCCTCCCTCCCTGCCTGCTCCTCTGTGGGTACCAGACTCCGGAACCAACCACAAGCCGGGCTTGCTCTCATTAACGCTGCCCCGCCTTGCAGCCTCCGCGCACCCCCCTCCCCC